>JBBPSB010000189.1:0-36362 GCA_038093375.1 Xerocomus brunneocitrinus
CAACTGCTGAGTTTTTTTGCCCGCGAACGGTCTCTTTCACAACGGCTGCATCAATATTTAGGGCTGGCCTAAATGTAGTCGGAGCGAGACTAAACTTGAAATTTATCACCAGCTTCACATTTAGCACGGTGTTTAGGCAGGTACAAAACATTGATCCAGCCGTGGTGTTTTCGTCCGACGCTCCCACGAACTCACGGCATTCGGTCCACATCCTTTGAAAGATTACATAACATGATCAAGGTTTGCGTTTTTTTTTGGCTGCGCCTTTCTTGACCCTTTGTAGTTTCCAACATGGGCGACGTAAGCCGCAAAGGCAGGATAACACAGCAAGTACGTGGTTAGATCCTTTTGGTCAACAGCGTATTCCGCCGTTTCAGGCGGAACAACATCGCAGGGAATGTAGAGGCCACTTGCAATAGTACTTGTTAGATCTTCCCATATCAAGGACCCGGGCACTGGCGCCGCCCATTCTACCACCGCTGTATTGTGCGTTCATTGGGCGCTCCCTTGCCGCAAAGCTCTGATCTCCGTTTTGCAACGCACAGCTGTTGAAGGTTAGATTACATTGATCACCAACGTATACCAAGAGGTCTACTAACAAGTTCGTTGACTTTGACGCGATTAAAAGCCTGTATCTCAATTTGGATTGCCAAGGTGCACGATGAGCGCATTGCTCATGCTGTATGCACACTGACCCGTTTGTTAAGAACCCCACGGACCGTTTCCGATATCAAACGTTGGTTGCACGGGGCTGGACGGTCTAAATTAAAACGCGGTCTCCGTTTCTATCTGAAATCATCCACGTCGCATAGTACAAAACCTCGATTCCCATCTAGTTTCATTCTGCTCAGCACAAATTTTCTGCGATCAAAAAAAGGTAACCCAACTGCACAATGACGAAATGGTCAGTGAATTGTCCTATAACTTATTTGATTGGCGTACTTACGTATAAAAAAGATCAGCAAAGTTTTGTACCGTGTGGTAAACGCGAAGTTTGGACCTCGTGGTTGTCTCGTGCCCCCTGGATAAAAGATGTGACCTTTGTAACTTTGACGTACAGGACAGCGGGATTCTTCAGATTACGTCGGGTTCCCCTGAGGTGCAAGGTTCATCGAACAGCCACACCTGTCCAGACAATCGTTCAGAAGCTTCCTTGGCAATTCCTAGGTGGCCGCATTTGAAACCTAATTTTGACACAAGCTGCGATCATTCCTTGACCTCCGCTATCTTACCCACAATTAGTCACCTTGGGTGAACTTTGCGCCGTCCCAACGGTCAACGTTGAGTTTCGCCTCGGAGCTAATGCGTGGCTGGGTTAATTCCACACTACCCTTATAACTGCCTCGTGTCCTGTTTCATCGCCTCCCGCGACGACGTTTGGCTCACCCCAGACTGCGCTGTTCGGATCTTTTCTGATCGAAAATGTTCACAAACAAGATGGTTGGTAATTTGGATCTCCTCTCCAACTTACTTGCCATGATCCAGCAGGGTTGAAAGACTGTGGCAAATGCAAATGCGTGGTTTCATGGTACTGCATGAACGTTCAATAAAAGACGGGACCTCGGGTCTAGGATGGCAGGATTCTTACAATCATGTCGAAACCGTTTGACTTTTCAACTAGCCATGCAGCCACTGAGACGTTTACTCGGAACTATCCTCGGTGAGTCATACATGGCTATCTTCAAAAACTAGGTTTGACGCGAGTCAACGAGTGCAGCGTCCTTAATTTTATTGGGTCGCCTATCAACTCCCAACGAACCCTCCCCAGTGAATCACACTGTCTTTTGTCTGTGTCTCGAACATTGATGGTCTTTATTAGGTGTGACGTGTGTTTCCGAGCGAGAGTTTCTTCCTTGCGTGCTGCGTCGTCGGCAACCCTCTGCCTCCTGGTCGTCGGTCCGCGGGTGCGCGTCACTTAATGGTGCCAGCACCACTTCCCATGTAATCCACACTGCCACTCCACGATTTTCGCTCGGAGGTCATATCATATCGGGAGCAAGGCCCCATGTGTCTGCGTCCCGACCATCGCCTCGATCCTTGGCTGGTGGCATACGGGCTGTTCCGTATTCTTTCCATCCAAACGATGCAGTACAGGTCGAAGACTTGCGTAACTGGTCTGACAATGGCGAACCGTGTAGCACGATTGCGGAATGTACTGAGCGTGTCATGCTGGATGCATCTCACATGTCAGGGGTCCAGATTGGCGATGAACAACAGCAGGTCTGTCTCTGGAAGAAATATCTGTGCATGTCACACCTTTAACATCCACACATAGCAAAAAATGGACGATTCTCCACCGACCAACATTCTGGACGAGAGCGTTCTCTACAACGAAAATTGGTCATTATTGGTAGCTTCCTTTTCTTCTTACCGGAATCTGGTGCCTAACATCCATTCTTTGAAGGACATGATAAGGTTCAACGGTATTCTTATTGATGAATCAGAGATCGTGTGTCAATGGGCAGGACCGAGGTCAACCTGCAACGAACGCGTGCAGGTCAAAAACATCAAGATCCATCTGGCGCATAAACACGGCGTCAAGTCCAACTTACAGCTGTACAGGTGTTCCTGGAACGAATGCTCGGCAGTGAGCAAACCAATGAAGCGTGCCAGCCTTGCAAGGCATGTTCGAGAAAGGCATTCTTTTGTGAAATGGGCTTGTCCGACCTGTGACGAGACATTCACAAGGGATTCCACATTACTGGGACATTTCAAGAGCTGTCCAGGGCGTAGCGAGCTACAAGCTTATCCACAGGATTAGATATCTGGCGGACAAGGTATTCAAGTTGAATACCGCTATCTCTTCGGCTGGTCCACTCTCGGCCACGGCACCTCTCCGGTCATATGCTCCTGCTTCCTTCCCCGCTCTTTCCTCGCATATTAATTTATTCGTAAGTTTCTGTCGATCATGCTGTCTCTCAAGTCGTAAATTTTCCCCGCAGCACACTGTTGTACACCTTTATGTACACTACCCAACTATTCTCTGTTCGGATTGAAAGAAATCGTCGTCGTCGTCCATGTCAGATGGTCATGTAAATATTTGAATAAGGTACACCACTTTTACGTTTTCTTAAGTCTCATCGAACGTGCCTTCTGGAATCGTGCATCCCAGCCGATATCGTTGATGGGACCTTGATTAATGCATTCATATGCTCGGTCACCATACCATCCACCGACATGGGCATGCGGCTGGAACAGCTGAGCCGCTCAAGACCATATCCGGGGTGGGGCTTCCGCCGATTTGCGGCCGCTGGGCATGTGAATTACACCAAAAACTAAGCTTTTTGTATTTTGCACACTTGCTGTGTCACGGTTCGGTACAGCATGGCATGGGGAGTGACCTGATGTTCCTCTGTCACCGTTTCACAGCAGGTAATTTCGGAATGTTGGTTTTACGGGTTTGCTAGTGACTCCAACTTCGACAGACACAAGCGAACCAATGATCATCTTGATAGCCTCAACTGGTTATATCACTTGCCCTTTGTGGTTACCACTGGTGGGTAGGAATCCCACCGTCCACGGACGCTCGGCCAACTTACAGCGTACGCCCCCCCTCACGAGGCGCATTGCCATTGCCGCAGTGTTTCAAGTTGACTTCTCGAGCCTCCCGAGCCCCGCTCTTAACAGACAACAAAACTTATGCGTATGGTCTCTTTGCGATCGATCAGCACAGTGTCAATCCTCGGGGTTCCTGTGGTCGACACATCGTGCCACCACGAGCTCGTAGGTCTGCCCTTTCTCTGAGTCTTTACCGTCTACTATCTTTTTTCTTTCCATTTCTAGGACATCAATCTGACTCGCCCAACGATGCTGCTCTCTCCCTCCCTCGCAAGACACGCACTCAAGAAACCCACGCTCCCTCACTCTCTCGTCCCTTCTTCCCACAATACCGCTTCCGATGCATTCCAATCGATCAGTTGACCTAGCCGGCCTTCTGGGTTGCTGCTCAGGTCGGGGGCTTGTTTACATCACCATGGCTCCACCCCACGGTTGGTCGTGGGTTTTGGGTCCCAATGACTATGCATGCTCCTCCAATCATATGGATCTCCACTCCCACATTGGACTCTCCAGAGTTTCATCCTTCTGGCTCTAAACGACGCAGTCCTCGGCCTTTCGGCTCTGGTCCATGACATTCATATCGGTACGGACGTTGAAGTGTCTGTGGGTATGACCGTGGAATAACTATCAACGAACCAGTGCCCGTCCGTCTTTTTTCCCGTGTGGCACGGATGCTCCGGTGGGCGTCGAACACTGAATGACATTGGATGAAACAAGCGAACTTCAGTGCGTAACCGAATATGGTTCCTGTTCAAATAAAATTCTAAATTTGCTTGTACAGCGTCTAAACGGCGGCGGTCGGAGTGCCTTAGTGGGACGATACATGCCTATGAGGAGGTATGACCATCCTCCCTCTGAATTCGGAAGTACTCCGAGTACTAACTGAAGCCTTCCAGATGTCGTCCCCAGCCTTCGGATGCATGTGAGAATGCCTCGGAGCAAATTAGATGGACCGTCGTAGTTTACTCATTCGCCATTCGCCCAACACAGACAACGTGCCTCCTTGTGCGTTACAACTAGTGAGCCCCGTTGACAAGGGAACTCTTTTGGGTGTCGGCCGATGAAGTCGAGCCCGACCGATAGATGCACAAGGACTTGCCATCAGTCCATCATTGGGTTGCCACCTGTCATCCCCCCTCCAGCGGGAGCCCGCCCCCGCTCTCCTCTTTCTTTCTCTCTCTTCACACTTCTTCTCACGCCATCATGTGATCATCGTCCACTTCTTCACTCTCCGCATCCTCATCCATCATATCAACTTCATTGGCCGCTAAGTCGCCTTCATCGCCGGTCTCGCGGTCCTCCACCCCATGTCCTGGGCCCTCCACACCTTGCACTGAGGACCCAGCCTTCCCGCTCTGACTACTTCCAATGAGGGCTAAGTGTGGATCTTCTGAGTCAGGAAGATCCACACTTGGCGCAATCAACCAATCGAACTGCATGTAAAATCATCTCACTTCATGCAAATCCAAAGGGTTGCAGCCAGACTTCTTCACCCATAATAAAGTCCGTTTTTTTATTGAAATTTGCCTCGTGGATCTTCTTTGAAAATTGCACGCTAGGCATTAACATTTCGGTCACCCGTTCAAGATCCGGGAGGGGGGTCCGTTCATCTCGCGCTCGGGACGAGAATCGATCAATCAGATTCCCCACTGCTGGAAGACGCAAACATGTGGATAACTGCATCTGTCTGCCCGAGACATGCCTGTTTTCCATTGACCAGGAAACGTGCACACCGACTACCGCTGTCCGTGCATTAATTGAGTACGACATAAGTTTATAACCGTAGTGATGGCGCGTATCAATACACTCGCTAGCAGCTGGCTTCTCGTGTGCTGCACCGTTACCATCTGGATGGCGTGATCGTTCCAAAAAGCCGCGCCTCGGAACAATGAAACCTGTCGCTCAGATATGGGCTCGTGGAATTAATTGGCCATATTTTTTTCCCGTCGAGACCGCTGGTGGGAACGGTATTGTCAAGGAGGAATCGCCTATGACGTGTGTCGTGAAGGACAATTAAAGAAGTGATGTCACTTGTGGACATGGATAGGTGGAAAAGCAAAGGTAATTCACTGGCGGACTACAAAACGCCCTGGGCCTATAATTGTTACGATAATATTTTCCCGGTAAGATCTACTGGTATCAAATATCCCAAAGCGAAACCTACTCACTATTAGTGCGTTTTAGATACCTCTCTGCGGGTGCGGAGTCAGTGTATCTGAAACCAAGAGTCATCCGCTCGTCGGGTTCTATTTTTATCACTGGACAATCTCTCCCCTTCATAACATGGTGACCGGAATCTACACATCCTGCAAACGAAGTCGAATATAAAGAAACGAGACATGAGCGCCATCTTCCGATTGAAAGGGGCTATGAATACCATAAATAGAATGGCCCGACAATTGCTCGTAAGAGTCTGTCAATTGGATCGAATAGAAACATAATTAAGAGCTTGACACCGTCTAGTAGTCCCTCTTAGTAAATCATCGGCCTGAACTCAACGAGTGTAACTGGACTTACATAGTACTGCATCAGGGAATGTATCCGCACTTTGAACTCCGCGCGCTGACTAAGTTCAACATTGCCACCTTGGAGGCTTGTGGAGACATGTAATTTAAATATAGCTTGGCCGCAACCGTGGTGCGCAGACTGGCATATTAATGTCGTTCTTCTCCTCCATTCTCCTCTGGTTTAGCAGGTGAGTGAGATGCACTGAGCTGTGGAATTGGAGGGTAAGGTGATTTGAAGTATCTTCTTTTCCAAATCGGCCGAGATTTCGGTGGTGGGCTTACAAGTGCGTTCGGTCATATGAAACCAACCAGACGTATTGACTAAAATTTTATGAAGGCCTCGGGAAAGACCTCATTCGTAAACGTTATAGGGTCCGGACAGGTTGCGTCTGTTACATTCTTCCGCTACCCTGACTAAACTAACTTTATCACGGTGAATGTTAGTGGACAGAGGATGTGGTTCCAACCATTGCTTTTAATTATCGCAAAGTTCGCAAGGGCGCGGTAACCTTCAAGATTTGGGATGTCGCCGGTCAGCCAAAATTTCGTTCCATGTGGGAGAGGTACTGCAACGGTGTTGATGCTGTCATGTACGTTGCCAATTTCCCATCTTTTGTTTTATTCTTTCTACTTTGGCTTCGGAACCCAATTCTCCTGAACCTTCCTTACTCGCTGTCGTGGAAAGCCAAGCTCATGGTTGGTGAAGATTTGTCGTAGACTCCGCAGACGTGTGTATCCCGGAGCTCCAAACTATGATTTGCTGACAGTGTAAGCTCGTAGCAAGCTACATTCCACACGGTTCGGTTTGAGCTTCATCAGTTGCTCTCACAGCCCAGTCTCGCCGGTGTCCCCTTACTCGTCGTGCGTATTCATTGTCATTTCGTTCTGCTCCCATCGCATACGAGTCTTGCTGAATCTCCCTGACTGTTGCCCATCGCTCAATAATTTCAGCTTGGCAATAAGAATGACATCCCGGATCATGCAACGGTAAAAGATCTCATTCGTGAACTGTAAGTGCACTTTTCGATGAGACAACTGTATACAATTGTCTCACTCGTACATAGTCAACTAGACAAAATTCATAACCGTCCCGTTTCTGTGAGTACCCTCCACTAGTGACCTCAGTATTTGACGTGATTGGGGTTCCCTCAGTGTTATTCTGTACGAGCATCCATTTAATGCTCTCGGATTGGATGTTGCTCATCTTATCCTTCAGTGTTCGATGCGAAGCCAGCACAATCTGTGAGCTCCAGTGTGTCACATGTGTAAAGACTGGCCTGACATATTCAGGGATATCGTACTCCGTTGGCTGACAGAGCGTGGTCACTAACATCTACCAAGTATGTTGGTGAACTTCAACGTCTTGCGTTCTTGCAGTGGAATGTGTGGCAATCGGATACCAAATACTTTCATCAGTTCCTGAAAAGCGATGGCTAGGCGATTCAGATTTCAGGGGATACGCGCCCATTTAGTATCAAGTGTATGAATGACAATTCACTAGAGAAGAAAACAAACAGATTGCAGGATTAATGCTAGGACATATCTTGTGCTGTTCATAGCTTGTCATGTCTCTTCTTCCAATATCCCTCTGTACGGCAGCGTCCGACGACACTAGTCAATTGCTTTAAAACGTGCTGCCTTCTGGTGGTTGGGGTAACTTTCTGTTATTGAAAGACGCCATCTCCCTAACGTGAAAATATTAAACATCTGGTACGAGAGGGTGAGGATTACCTTACCTCCTTATACCAACCAAAATAGTCTCTATGCTACTGTCTTTGCCCCACTGGGTGAGGACATTGAGCTTAGAAGGATCAACCTTGCCGTCTGTCTGACTGACGAAAGGCAGGTTAACGCGGGACTGGAACTGTACTGTGGGTGGCCTTTCAGGATATGGATCGCCACAGTGAATCTTGAGGCTGTAGATGCGGTTCTCGTGTACGGTCTGTAGCGCACGATCAACCCGCGATATTGCAGAATCGAGTCCTTGGGCGAGAACTTACATGACCAGGTCCAATGATGGTTCCGTTCCAGTTGCTCATCAGGATATCCTCGGCATCCTCCAAGCCGTACGAGCAAGAGCCATCGCCGATACCTTTCTCACCCTTCTCGAGTTCCTCAAGGAGGCGGAAATTTCGTGGAACTGGGTACACTTGAATTAGTATCATGCATCGAGTATAGCTTTAAACATTGAATACCCTTTGCCATGATGTGTAGAGGAAACTAGTGGCGATGTGGAGAAACGAGACAAGGTGGCGATGTCCGAAACTGCCAATCACGGTAACGAATATCGGCACCGCCTCACGCAGCGACTTGTACTACAGGACCCAAGATCTCCCATCACTTGCCAACGACTACAACAGCGAGCTCGACGGTGTTGAACAGCGTCCGCAATGTTCAGAGCCGGCCAGCCAAACCCTTTCGATGATGTTGTCGGTGCGTTGTCATCATTCCCTCTCGATGAGCTTTGAAACCGACTATGCAACCGGCCATGGATCATATATATAGTCAAGGCCACGGACGAGAACTTGACTGGCGAGAACTGGGAAGTCATCCTCAACCTCTGTGACAAAGTACAAGAAGAGGGTGAAGCCGGGTATTGGTTATGCTTTCATGGTCCAACCCGTCGCCCTGACGTTCCATTCTTGCAGTGCTCGCAATGTCATTACCTCGCTCATCAAACGCCTAGCGCACCGCAGCCCAAATGTCCAACTCTACTCACTAGCCCTCGCAGAATCATTGTCCAAAAACTGCGGGATTGATCTTCATCGCGAATTAGCCTCGCGCGCGTTCACTCAGGCCCTCGAGAAGCTGGTCACCGATCGGGTGCGAATTCCCAGCATTTAATCCTAGGAGTATATACTTATGATGTGTTCACTCAAGACTACCCATGACAAGGTTCGCAAGAGAGCTTTGGGACTGGTCGCCCTGTGGACAGCCGATTTCGAAAGGGATCCTTCTCTCGGTGTGATGGAAGAGTGCTACAACAATTTGAAAGTAAAGAGTGAGTTTTGTCGCTTCCCTTTCCGCTGGTTGCTGACTGTACCCAAGATTATAAGTTTCAGCCACCAGATGAGCCTGCTCCGCCTACTGTCGACGATGAAGTACGACGGAGGGAAGAGGAGGAACTTCAACGCGTCCTGGAAATGTCTATGCATGACAAAGGTGGCAGAACCGACCACCCTGCACAGTCAAGCAGTGCAGGCGGATCGGGCTCCGGCTTGAGTCTCGGTCCCAGTACCACTAATGCTGCGGGCCCCACTTATCCATCAGGTTATGTGCCTGCACAGAATACGCAGAGAGACGCAACATCGTCTACCTCCTCGCTACCATCGCAAACGGTCGTCACCCAAGCACCTGGATCCACCCCCGTCGTCACGCGTGTGAAGGCTTTGCATACATTCGAACCCACCGAACCAGGGGAACTCGCATTTGAAAAGGGTGACATCATAAAAGTTATTGACCGTGGCTACAAAGATTGGTGGCGCGGTCAAGTGAAGGGAAGGACTGGGATATTCCCAGTCAACTATGTGGTCGGCGTTTTCCCTGCTTGATTGTTATTTCTCCTCTGATTGAACTTTTTAGGAACCGTTACCGGAACCAACCGCGATTGAACTTGCCAGAGAAGCAGAGCAGGAAGCAGCCGTGTTTGCGCAGGCTGCGAACGTTGATAGATTACTGACCATGCTTCGCGCCATAGACACTTCGGGGGAAAACCTTGCAGATAATGAAGAGATTCAGGTTTGAGTGCTGGAGGACTCATCAAGTGTTGCGAACCTTACGTTGTCTTGACAGGAACTGTACCGTTCTTGCATGTCTCTCCGGCCCAAGATTGTCAAACTCATTGACAGATACAGCCAGAAACGAGGTACGGGCCCTTCATCGTTCTCCGGATGATATGTTAAAGATGTCTGTTCAGCCGATCTTGTGTCAATGAATGAAAGCTTCGTGAAGGCACGGGTCATCTTCGATCGGATGATGGAAGATAGTCTTGCGAGACACGCCGGGGGTATGTAGCTCAGTCTTATCCCTTCAATCTCCAGCTTACCTCCAAATAGTTTACGAAGTTGGCCCACGTCCTGAGTATAGCCATGGACAACCGCCTTACGTCCGTCAGGAGTATGGCCCTCAGCCCCCATATGGCTACCCTACTGCTACACCTAGCATTGATCAACAGCCTCCTCACCAACATTCTTCGTATGGCTATGGTGCACCGACTGGTTACCCCGATAGTCCTTTCCCACAGCAGCATGGTGATCCTGGCTATGGCATTGGACAAGGATACGCGCCTACAGGTGCCCAACCATACGGTGCATCTGCCCCACAGCCTGCACGATCTCCGTATCCCCAGCAACAACCGCAACCACAACCTCAGTCTCATCCACAGCCTCATCCACAACCTCAGCCTCAGCCGCAACCTCAACAACAGCTTCAACCCCAACCTCAATCGCAGCAGCAATATTATACCCCGGAAACTGAAGTTAAACAGGCAGCCCAACCTCAGGAGCAAAATCAACCTGCAGAGCAGCCTGGTCCGCCATACGTGTATGATCCGAACACCACGTACGCGGATCCAAATGTTCAAGCGTGGGCACAATACTACGCCCAGGGTGGCAAAGACCCAGCCGGGGCTGTCTATTTCTTCTCAGTGCCCGGGGTAACAGATGGCCCACCCGGTGTCTCACCGCAAGGTTCAGCTCGACCAGAACAAGGCACCCAACCTCAAGGGCAGTCACTTTCGCCAACCCAAACTGCTTCCCAACCCCAAGTGACATCACAACCAAACGGTACTGGCCAATCATCCTACTTCCCACTGCAGGCTTCCCCTGTATCACAACCTCAGGGAACGTATGGGTACCACGTTGAATCTCATGGACCAGCACAGGCCGTTGCAGGAGTGCCATACAGTTATACCTCTGCTCAGCCTGCTGTGCAATCTCCACAGCACCTAGGGCCTACATACGGAGGAGGACCTGGAAGTGGGAGTGGACATGGACACGCTTCGTCCCCAGTATATGGACAAGGAACAGGGTATGACTATGGAGTTGGAGCTCTACAGAATCAGTTCTCGGAGATGGGTGTTGGATCTGGCACAGAAATACAGCAACATGCATACGCTGTGACGGGGAATGCCCCGTCTTAGGTGAGGCAGAGAACAGCTCGTAGAATATTTGTGTAACTTTGGCAAACTTATTGTCGAACAAACCCTAACCACAATGCGATTGGTTTTCGCTCTGATTCGGCAATTGTCAGTACTCTCGAATGGCTCTACCAACTCATGGACGCGTTATTCTCAACACGACGGTTGGCGAGATTGACCTCGAGCTATGGTCAAAGGTACGCACGATAAAGTTTTCTATAAGATGCCTCGGCGCTCAAATGGTGGCATACCCCAAGGAAACGCCCAAAGCTTGCCGGAACTTCATAGCGCTTGCGCTCGAGGGTACGTACAGCGACCGCACTCCACAACCTGCCACTGACCTCGCGTTCGCTTGCAGGATACTACGACGGTGTCATTTTTCACAGGTAGGCACTTGCGAGCCCAGCACGCCGTGTCAATTGACCCACACCTTCACCGCAACTCAGGGTCGTCCCTGGCTTCCTCGTCCAAACTGGAGACAGGACAGGCACTGGTGCAGGCGGAGAGTCGTTCTACGGTGGTACGTGACTGTGTTTGCGACGTGTTTTGTTCGCGGAAACATACTCGTTTGCGCACTCTTTCCAGAACCGTTCGAAGATGAGGTGCACCCCCGGTTACGGTTCACCCATCGTGGGCTCGTGGCGATGGCGAACAATGGAACAAAGAATTCGAACGACTCCCAGTTTTTCATTACGCTCGGTATGTTTACGTCATTTTTTGGGACGTGTGGGGCTTACGGACGTCGTTCTTGTACAAGATCGAGCGGATGAGCTACATGGGAAGCACACGTTATTCGGGAGAGTTGTGGGCGATACACTGTACAGTACGTCCTCGAACGTATTGTCCACAGGTTCAATTATTAATGTGGTGGTGTTAAGATGTCTTGAAGATCGGAGAGGCGGGTACGTGTTCCTAGTACTTTGTTGCATACATCCCGACAAGCAACCGCCATAGAGCTCGACGAGAATGAAAGACCAGTATAGTACGTGTCTGCCCCGTCGTCTCTTGCTTTTCACGATGACTGATGTCGATGCTGTCTAGTCCACCAAAGATCAAATCTGTTTCCATCGTTGACAATCCTTTTCCCGATATAATACCACGCATTACAGCTGCCGAGAAACGTGCGCAGCAACGTGCACGTGAAGCTGCACAACGTGAACGCGAAGAAGCGGAGCGACGCAAGGGTGCCAAGAAGTTAGTAACGCACCTTTCCACCATCATGCCAATGATCGCCGTAACTCACTTTCAGGAACGTAAAACTGTTGAGCTTTGGGGACGACGAAGGAGCGGAGACCGAAGATAGGGAAGCCCTTACACGGAAGAAAAAAGACATGGCACGGCCTGATTGTGGGTATTTCCTTTGGCTGCATACCAATGACTCATACTTCTTCGATCCTGTGGACTTATAGTGATCGGCAATCCACGTGCTTTGCCAATACCAATGCCAGATAGCTTGAAATCTCCACCCAAAAAAATCGAGAGGGAAGAACGAGAGCTTAGTGCGGGAACTGTCCCAGTGTCACTACCAAAGGTGTGTTACAGCCCTGAAAAATGGTGTCGCCTCTGAAATGATCGCAGAAGGAGAAGGAAACAAGGGAAAAGGATACGGACGTATCCAAAATCAGGGAAAAGCATGCACAAGAAAAGGCATCGACCAGGTACCACAGCATACCATAATTGCTCGACAAGCTGTGCTGAGCCACGTTACACAGCGATATGCGTCGTTCCGAAATCGAAAAGATGGAAGCTGAGATACGTAAGCTCACTCGACGACGCGAAGGAGGTGAGGATAGCGATGAAGAGGCTGAGAAAAAGAAGGCGAAGACACAAAAATCATACCTGGCGGAAGAGCTTGCCAAGTACTCCAAGGGACGTGGGCACAAAAAAGGCAAGGGACGGAAAGACGAAGGGGACGTGCTTGCAGCGATGAACAAATTCAGGGGCATGCTGCAAGCTTCGTCGACATCCACGTGGGACGCAGATGAGGGTGAAGATAAGGCAGATGGAGGTGGAGAGGGGGAAATAAAGCCTCCAGAAGAGGAAGTAGGTATGGAAGTGGATGATGATCGGGGGTTCATGAACCACGCTCTCCGCTTTCCAAAGGATGACGGGGAAGAGACAAGAAAAGCGGAGCGGGACTACGAGGTTATTGACCCAAGACAACGGAGTGCGAGGGCACGAGAAGAGGAGATAGAAAGAAAACGTGCGACGAGGGGAAAGGGTGGATTTGGTCGCACAAGGCGGTAGTTGCCTGATCCTTTTTGCATGAGTTGTATATCATATACTTTGTTTTGCTTGGGAGCTTGCACTGCACCGAACGGGTCTATACAGGAAGTCTAGCTATATTATCATTAACATCGGCCTTGCAGAGTCTCCAATACAATTACACGAGTCTCACCGAGCGTAGATCAATGCCAATTCCCCGTTGGTTGGCCAGGAGGCTAGGGTTGAGGAATGGCAACGCTCCAAGCAGCACGTTCCTAAACAGTGACTGCCATCCAGTGGCCCATCAGACTGACGATTTATGGAATAACCTGTTTATGAGCTCGTCACTTGTGCCAGGTAAGGCAAGTTCGCCGTTAATCAGTAATAGTCTCGCCTATTTGACAGGCGGCCCGCTTTTGCCATGTTGATAGTGCATTTCGATCGGCAGTTGGTTGGCCCACAATTACGGGATAACACGTGAATATGATGAGAGGGAATGCAATGTACCAAGCTGTCAACATTGGCATGCGTGCTTACCACAATCACAACGCCACCCGATAGAAGTTTCCAAAAAAAATCGCAGCAGTCCAAAAACGAGCCAGGCCGGCTGCCCTAGATATCGAATCGAGCTATCATACGAGCGTGGAGGGCACTGTGGTTCAATCTAGTGATTTTTATGATGAGAGATTGTCCAAGCGAAGGCATGCTGAACCTTGGAGGCTGACGTACTGTGTTAACCTAATTATACTTGTCGTTATCATTTGGCGCCTCTATCACAGGTTGTTTGAAAGCTGCGGTGGGAAAATGGCCGATTTCTTCGACATTTGGAGCAATACACAACGTTCGACAATGCTTACGAAAGGATGAAGTGATAAACATATAAATTTGTGAAAGTAAAAGGACAATGCACACTGACCTGCAGACATTTGGCCAGTGGAGTAACAACGGGCCTTGAGTGCAGCGCAGCAGGACACAATTGCCCCACGTGGAAAGCATATTGGCTATTACTAGCAACAAAAACGCGGTATGAGTGGGGCGATCACAGCCTTGACTTCCAGCTCACCGAAAAACACCGACAGGAAGCAGCTTGAACCATTGATACACTGGACTGAAACCTCGAAAGAATTTCCCTCAATTCAGAAATGTCCACGATAGAATAGGAAGAGCGCTCGTAGGAGTATCAACCTCGAGCTGCAGACGCCAGTTTTCCCCACCTTGCCAGTGGTTGTATAGTTGACTCTGAGGTGAATGCAAAACGGTTGGAATACGGCGACGAGATCTGGAACCATTGAAAAAAAATTTGGAGGTGAAACCAAAGGGATGGAGACAGTGAAAAAAAAATACCTGAATGTTGGTCTCTCAGAGAAAAAATGGTTGGGGTCTTGAGAGCAACTAGAATCTCAGTTCAACGTGAGACACTTGCATCCGATCCAAACACTGTCTCCTCTGAAGCGGCCCGTCATCCAAACCCAGCACGAAATCACCACCAGGCTACTGGGAACATCAGTCGCATCCCTCCTTTACTCCGGAGACTTTAACAATATTCGGAATTTACGGTAGCCACTCATAGATGCTCGCACGTCTATCAAACCGATTTTGGCACGTCAGACAAGAGAAATGACCGACCGTTGGCACATCCTTCACGGTCTGAATGCAGTAAATTTCTGCTCAAAGCCGTGTTCAGTGCACTGAAATGTTCACCAGACCGAATTGGAATGATTTCATTGTGCTGAAAAGAAAAGGGGCATCCGCGGGTGCCATCTTTTGGTTTTACCGATTTAAGGTAGACGGAACCTCTCACAGATTGATGCAGACTGACAACCGTGCGCCATTTGATGAAAAAAGGCATGCAGGGTGTCCATATTGACGGCATGGTCCATCTCATGCACACGGACTTGAACACGAGAAGGAAGCGTATCGTAGGCTCTGCCACACCACAATCATGTGGCTACGATGCGCCCATGTCAGAAAATCTATAATATATTTATCAGGTAAAACGGGTCGCTTTGTATCTGTGGAACAAACCCGCTGACACTTATGTCCAATCCAGGGCAACAAGCCGTAATTCCTTCTCACTTGAACCGAACTGCGAGTCACCTGTGGTTTAGGTTCTTGTCTCTGTAACAATCGCATGTACGGGATGGACATCAGAGAATGGAACAATTGATTGAGAAAAACTGACAGGTAGAGCCCATAATCTCAATCGGCGTTGATTGCTGCAGATTAAGCTTGCGATTGACTATTGGGACTTTCCGACGACCAGAAACATGCCGTTTTGGGCTTGTCTTGGGCTCTAGTGTCTTGTCCTAGGACGAGCCGGTTCGGTGGGGACTAGCCACGTTCACATGGCGTCCGGGTGCTTGAATGTTGCGGCGATTTGGTCAGAAAGCAGACTAAATGTTGCTGGTGGGATGGAAAGCTTGATTTAATTATTTAAGGTTCCGGGGCGCCGAATTCCCTTTGCTCCCATCCTGCTTCTCCAGCCAGCTCCCCGGTTCAAATCAATCATTTCACGCCTCTTCTGCCTTTTCTTTCAGGAAGACACAACGGAACGTTCCTCGGTTCATGATGTGGACGACACTAGCACTGTTACCGTCGGAGTCCTTCAAACGAAAGACTCGGCATGAACATTCCTATGCAAAACAGAGTGTCGACGGAGAATATAGTGTTCGACCAGTACGCCTTGCTCAACATCCCGAAAACGAAGTCTTGCAGGATATCATGGACAACTCGAACGGATATGATCCAGACTCGTCATGCGAGGTATGCTTCTCTTTCATTCCAGTCAAGACTCTAGTCAACACGAATTCCTCCAAGGACACTGAGACTTCAACAGGATTTTAATTGACAAGTGCATGGATTACAAGACACTGCAACGACCCTGTCAAGGGAAGGACTTCAAAGCGCACCTGCATCGTCGACACGGAATCACGTCCAACTCATATACTTGTATTGTCTTTGGCACGAATGCCTTTGAAGAGGTTCAGCCGGTGAACATCAATAACATATATAACACCCGTAAGACCATCCGATGCGGGTTTTTCAATCATTTTGATGAATTCCAGGTCACTGAACTATATTTTCACCTCCAGTCCTTCAACCGAATCCCTCATACCAATCCGGTTTTGCTCGTCTCTCTAGCCTTCGACATACCATTGGCGACTGTGCCATTTGCATTCCACAGGATTATCAAGGTACGACAACTCATTGCGAAGCTTGCCCTTGACAACGATTGCAACTCATGGCATTCACTTTGGTTCAACATCCCAGAGCATTTCGGTGTGCACACTGGTTGGGCTCTACTCAGGCGGTGCAACTACGAATTCGAACCTCGATCTGCGAATGGCTCCTCCAACCGAACCTAATCGCTCCCAGCGCCATGGTCGATGGAATGGTTTACCCCTTGGCAATTTACCAATGGGTGCCAAGTTTCATTTCCTAATGGATCCAATTACCTTTCATGGAAGTTACATAAAAAGTAAGTTGTCCGCACTCCAATGCCTCGTGGTGTTGGCAAACCGCAGTCAGCACCCACGGCAACGCACAACGCTGTCGGTCCAAGTTCCTTCTTCATTTCCACCCTGTACCTCGATCAGCTTGCCACCTAATCAATGTGCTTCTGCTGATGTAATTTCCACAGCAGTTATGAGAGGCTGGTAAGCGACACAATATAGCCCATTTCAGCTCTCTGGACGGTGAGATTGATTGAATTATCCACGGTAGAATTCGTACACCGATGTGGCGCCCCGAAACTCATTGCCAACCCTCCAAGATTTCACAGCACGGACTTCAACCCCTAACGTTATTCCTCACATCCGTTGGTGAATACCAGTGCCCTGATGGAGTCCGGAGATCGCCTTGGATAGAGAACGATGTTGTTTGTGGATAAAAGGTCAGAAGTCTGTACTCCAGTAGCTTGGGCGAAATCTCTTACAGCGGGATGAACTTCTTCAATGAGCATGCTTTAATCGACATTTATCCTTCTGCCGAAGTTGCAAAATCTCCTCGGTGAGTCTTGGACGAGAATTCACATTGAAACTTAATTTTTTACGAGTCTCAGTAATTCTCATTATCGCAGTGCTTGGTTCAACGACGCTGTACTTGATCGGCCAATGGGCGCATCACAGATAACCCCAGGTAAACGCGAGATTCGTCGTCTGCATATCGGGTATTAATACGTGTTAGGTGATGCATTTACATCACATACACCTTTTGCAGCTCCAGACTTGTATGGGGCGTACGGATCTGGGCCTTTTTGGTCTGGAGACCTCGGTCCATCAGTAATGAGCACATCAAATTACTGGCAGAACGATACATATATCCATAATATCCCGGTTTTCGACCAGCTTCTGTCCTCTAACGCCACGACGGAGCTTTCACAACTATATGCTCCCCACTACGTCCCGGCTTGCGCAGGTGTAACGAATACCGCAATTGGGGGAAATCCTATCTCATACCCTGTACAGAAGAACTATTCCGTTCGGAAACCGATCGGTGGTTTAGCGGGCAAACACATCAGTGCATCCCGAACTACCACCCGCTCACGTCATACACCGTATCCTCTCGCCCGTGACGCAGCGGATAACGCGGAACGGGGTTCTTTGACCGCCTCTTTCCACCTAGTATGCCAATGGACCAACGTCCCATGCGGTGCAACTGTGGCAGGTACCAAGAAAGCGGTCGGGCAACATTTGCAAGCCGCGCATGGGATCCGACTCAAACCCGATATGACAGTCTGTCTCTGGGGAGAGTGTTTGAAATCTATGCGCAGAGAAAGCATTCCGCGCCACGTTCTCGCAGTCCACATGAAGGACAAGGTACACTGCACAGGTTGCGGATCCCATTTTGCTCGACAGGACTCTTTGCAAAGGCACCAAAGGACATGTCTAGACAAAGTCCGGGGGGAGAATACATCTGAAGCTTGCAAGGTGGGAGGCGAAACCCGCTTTCTGTAGACAGACTCTACGAAGTATGACATATGCTAGTTCTCGTATTTATTGATTCGGCAGTTTGAGTTGACCCCCATAACAGCATACGTACATAGTATAGTCTTGTTTTTCTGTGATTACTGTACATAACATGATTGCAACTGGTTTTGCGTACCCGCTGGTTTTTTAGACTGAGTTTCCATACCGCTAAATATTGTACAGACGGAACCTACACATGGGGTGATACAGAACATCTATGGGGTACATTGAATACGGTGAACAAGTGCCCGTGATACAGTTGCAGCCGTTATCCCGCCATTAGCTCCTTCCCGGATACCTTACTTTTCCCCGCAGCACTTCCATGAGTAATCCCACTGCGGAACCTTCTTTCTCTTTCTTGCCCTTATCCCTATCTCCTCCGTACATGAGAGCAGAGCGTCTCCTCTCGATGTTGTTCACCTCCAAGTCCCGGCGGGCACGCGCAAACACAGGCGCAGTCTGTAACGCGACAGCAGGCATCGAGAATCGTTTCTTCCGTCTCTCAGTATCTTCACTTGAGCCTACATCATCATCCGCTGGGCCCGGCGGTGTCGATCCCATACTCTCTTGCAACTGTCCATCGTCAAACACATCGGGAGGGGATCCCTCTCGAGATCGATCACGTGGGCGAATCTCGATTCGATTATCCTCGCTTTCTTCCCCTTCAGCTTCGTCTTCTCCCTCTCTCACCGAGCCGAGACTGACCCTAGGGGCGCTCGAGATCGAGGAGGGTAAGCTAATACCGCGCTCGTGCAGACTAAAATCCTCGAGAATATCGTGGTAACTCCGCGGACGCGTCGGGGAGCGGCGTACTCGAATAGGACGACCTGGGCTATAATCTTGAGGGTCTTCTGGATGGGCGTCTTGATTTGTACCACCATTTGATGCTTCTTCAGGGTGCGATGTGGAAAGTGGGTTTGGATCTGAATCTCCAGAAGAGATACGAGGAAGATGTATGACACGCTTCGAAGGGCTGCTCGTGGTGCTTCCCGATACCCCCTGTACCTGAGTGTGCACGTCTCTTAGGGGGCTGCTCGCCTTTGTAGGGCTTGTACTAAGTCGTGATTTCCTGGAGGGACTGCTACTCAGCCCGGCGCGTGAGGGGCTGGCGCTGATTCCCACCCGCGAGGAGCTGCGGCTTAACGCTCCCACAGCATGGCTGAGGTCCATAGCCATCAGAGCTTCGCCAACTTCCTTGCTGGATGGGTTACGAGACGGGATAGATAACCATGGTTGAATGCCATGATCCATTTCGGGGCCGTCATCTCCATAGGGCGTGGATGGCCGATCTGATGGTGTCCGGCTGGATGGTTGTGTTGCGGATGATGTAGGGGAAAAAATTTCCAGGCCGCCAAGTGGCCGTACGATGATCGGGAATGCTGCTTCAAAACACTCCTCACAAGCACGAGCAGGTTTCGGCTTCTGCCTCTTGCGTGCAGGTGATGCATCGCCATCGTCTTGGGTTATGTAGAATGTCTGGAGAAACCAGTTAGGTACATAGTCGAATTCAGATGCAAATTTTACCATTGCAGAACACGGTGCACAAACGACACGTCCACAAAGTCGGCAATGATGTTTTCTTCTCCAGGCACCTCCGCCCACCCTTTTCCCGACGTGAGGCGCCTCGTTCCCGGTTCCTTCCTCTGATTTTTGCTTGCCTTCGGCGCCACTAGTATTTCCTCTTCCAAATCCCCAAACGAAAACGTCTCCTAGCCTCAGGTCTAAAACAAATCCAAATGGTCGTCCACACCTCATGCATGTGTAAGTCCTCGCATCTGGAATCCAGACAGGCGGAAAGAAATTATCCAACTGCGCACGACGAGGACGGGAGCGAGAGGTTATAGCCAATGATAAATCTGCTTGCGAATTTCCGGGAGGCACCGCATTTCCGTCTCCTGTTCCTTCCAAATTTTGTTCATCGTCGATGTCGTCGCTTTCACTTGCAAACGCACGTAGCGCGCGTCTGAGATGGACGCCCGAGGTACTGGCTGAGAGAGTCGAGTCAGGATTGGATAGTGCGAGTGCCGCTAAACGTGCGGCACGTGCTGTCCGGATGAAGTCTACCCAAGAGCCGAGACTATTTTCCAGACTGAACGAGGATGGACCTGACAAACAGGCGCGTTAAAACCGATGAACACGGAGGAAGATTCGTTTTACCATGATACAGGGCAAATGAGCCCTCTGGGCTTAGCACTTCGATCCTCTCTTCGCCTCCACCTCCCATTGCACTTGGTCGATCGACAACGATAACAACCTCCATGTCAACAAGGCTCATGTGACCCCTACACCACCACTTTTCCTCATCGTTGCCACTAAGCGCGTTTATCGACGCTCTCCTCCTCCTATGGGGACTTGGGCCTCCTCCATCAACGAAAGCTCCGATCCCCATCTCTTCGCGTTCGAGCCATAGGAGGTAATCGCTAAGGAGTAAAAATTCAAATGGTTTTCGTGCTGCGCCTTCACCTTCGCCACCTGATCGCATCAGCGTACCACGCTTGATAAGTCGCCTTCCCGGCGCAACAAGCGGGTTAAGCACAGGTGGCAAATCGCGAGTGTTTCGTTGCAGGGATATCAGCGCAAGTGTTTGTGCATGAGCACCAAGCGCAGTGTTGAGAGAAACAGTGACTGTCCACAAAACCAGTCAGATATACGCATGCCAAAATTAAAGATCGGTAAACCTACTTTTCTCAACCAACCCCCGAACTTCTTGTAGCTTCTCCCATTCGGGGTCATCAGGATCAGTGGAATCAAGTAAATCTTTGAGTAGCAGGAGGTATCGCGGACACCGTTGCACAGGTGTAAGAAGGTAATCTGCCAACCTGAGATGTGCGCACACTGGGTGAGATTCCTGAGCTCGCAAGAAGACTGCAAAGGCTGGATTGGGCGTAGAAGGCTGGGAGAGCGAGGTCAGAAGGGTCAACGAGGTAGGATAGGCCGTAATAAATGGTGCATATAAAGACAGATATGGAAAGTGTGCGAGAAGCAGGGAAGAAAGCGGGGTATGGTAGTTGGTCGTTGGACTGGAGGGGTGAAGGCGTCTGGACAACGCAGCGAAGAATGTATGATGAAAATTCCAGATATCAATGAAGTTTGAGAAGAGCGTGGTTAGTTCGTTTCGTGTCAATAGTGGTTTGGGTGCATCCAGAGATTGAAGGATGGGTGTTAGAAAATGCTAACTGAAATCAATGATTAATCATGTGGAGCGGCAGGCATAGACACACATCGTAAACGAGATCAAGACCAACGAGGTAGGATTTCTCTGTGGTATAGAACTCCGCAATGATTTTGGACCGCTTTGCTTGTCTATCCTCGTCAGCCTGTGGTCGTTTGCGAGACCTTGTAGCTTGGTTAAGCGACCTGCGCTTTGCCCGACGATGGTGGTGTACAATGATGGATTCCTCTGCGAGTGAGTCGAACGAAGCGAGACTTGCGACGGACTTTCTGTGAGCTGCGAGGGCGGGGCTGGGCGTAGATGGGAGAGAGATGCGACGAAAAGGAAGGTGCGGGACAGGGAGTGGTGAGACGGATACAGACTCTGATGTTGGGAACGAAACGAAGTGAGACGGATTGCCCAACGACATCGCCGGCGATGGTGGCGACGGTTGGATCGCGTTTGAGAATGGCAACTTTCTGGTGGACGTCGACGACGACTCGTTCGAGGAGATCTACGGAATTGGCGGGCCGCCGAGTCAGACTGTTATCAAATCCCTCGAACCCAAAAAAAGAACATCTCCCGTCGGAACTCCGGGCGAACCAAATAAAAAAGACTGGCCAACGTGGGGATCGAACCCAAGACCTTCGCGTTATTAGCACGACGCTCTAACCAACTGAGCTAGTCGGCCGATGGGTTTCATGTTCCACAGAAAAGCTATTATGACCAGACGAAAGACCAACCAACCATGAGAAAAAGTATGGCCAACGTGGGGATCGAACCCAAGACCTTCGCGTTATTAGCACGACGCTCTAACCAACTGAGCTAGTCGGCCAGTGACTCATTGCACAAAAGATTCGCTCTCACGCAGTGAAGCGTGGTAGGGTGGGTAATTCCGGTGGCAGTGACAAACTTACGAGCCTGCGACAAACTTTAACCATTGGTCAGTATCATCCCTACACTGCTGTTTATAATAACGTCGCCCCGATTGGTATTCAGCAAGGGATTTTGAACGAACGTCCTCAAGTACTCCATGTACAACATCCTTGATAGATGGAAAATGAGTATCGACTGTGGCCCAATCTCATCCCAAACGGGTGCGCAGGTAGTCCGAATCCATCCGCACTCATTGAGGGCTTCGTCAGTCCGCTGCTGTCCGTGCCACCCTCAGACTGCCGCAGCGCGGTAGAACCCACGGACTAGTTTGCATTCGTAATCATCGATGGGCTGGCAAGGCGCACCAGTCGAGGTTTCAGGTGTGACCAGCATGGTGTTGTTGAAGCCCGCAAGCCTGGAGGCCGTCATATTCTTTGGGCCCCGTATGCAGACTAGCTGTGTGCGTCTTGAAGCTTGAAGGAGCGTGCATGTTCGGTAAGTGCATGGGTGGCATCGTTACACGTGGCTGACATTTTCTTTGTGAGCGTCCAGTGATCCCAGTATTCGTATGCATCAGACATGCTTGGTTAAAAGCCGTGACAGTGTTATTGCAACCTGTAATGTACAGGACCCCAGCGTTCGCCAACTGGCCATACCCGGCCAATGAAATTCCTTGATTAGAAGTAACGGTGGGCGTGGCGTTGAGGTAGCTGGTCCCCTTGTTTGTGCCCATTCACCATGCGCGCAACACGAAAAGACTTGGGGAGCCGAGATAACCGCTGGTTGTAACCGGGCGCGAACGAGGAGTGACTGCATGCATCCGATGGAATATATTGGTAGGGTGCGACAGCCAGGACTTGCTTAGAAACGGTGATCATTGCATTGTTGTATCCCGTCGCGTAGGTTCCACCAGAGTTGACCAAGACACCGAGATGATTCCACTTACGTTTGGCCATATTCAAGTGGCACGGTGGCGCCCCCTGTTATAGAACCAAAGACAGATGAATAAATAACAGTGAGTGTTCTATAGTGCATGACGAACAAAGGGGGAGGGATCCCATTATCAGCCCAATCATGATTAGGTGTAATGTATCTCACCGTATGCAAGCAACTAGTGAAGGCCAGCCTTCAAGCTTCAGTCTTGAAGTGTGTGTGTGTGTGTGTGTGTGTGTGTGTGTGTGTGTGTGTGTGTAGTAAAGACAGTGATCACGCCACTTTCGTAGCATCAGTTGGAGGATGTGAGGGTAAGTTATATGGAGAGGACCAAAGGACCCAATAATCTTTATATACTCGCATTCGACGCGCGGCAAGTCCCGTTGGAGAGACATCGAAGACGGGGATCGCGCGTAGGTCCACCGGTGGCAGTGACAAATAAACCAATCTTGTTCGGTTGCAGCCGTAGGAGGCGACATCCGAGCGCGGCTGAGTGTTCTTTCTGAACGATGAGAGTTGGCAAAGCTTGTAAGTGATGAAGAGGTCGCCTTGCATGGGATCACTGACTTGTTCACAGAATGCTAAACACCACCTCTGCCGTTCTCTACTACAGCGTGACCGACGATGTGATCACAGAGGGCTGAGTCACTGACAGTGACATCGTCGGGCTCAAGAGTAGGTTTTCTGCTAGCTGAATTCCCCATGTGTGGGATTCCGGAACCCCGGGGATCTGTGTGGGTATGGATGGTCTCGAGCAATGAAGATATTAGTCATCGCAGATAATAGGAGGTCTGATGTCACGCATTCCCGAGTCAGCAAAAAAAAATCGCAAAAATACCTCACTCAGACTCGCTCTCAGCCCACCATGTCCTCATCAGTGGTCCGTATGCGTTTCTCCAGAAAATGACCGTGCATTGACCATTCCTCTCATGATTTATGTAGAACGCACCCTCCAAGCCTGACACAACTCAGGGGTCCACCCCGTGCTGTGGAAATCCGAAATGCGCCTGCGGAGCGAGGTGCGTAGTGCAAGATCGTGTATGAATTCGACGTCTCACGTGTCATACTAGTTGCTCCTGCAAGCCTGGCGAATGTAACTGTTGAAAGAATGCACGATAGGAGCTCGTTTGGTGTATGAAAAAGTGGCAGCGTGTGTGTAGTGCAAGACTGTCTTTCCCGCGTTTTTGTGAAGTGCAGAATATATATTCGGTGAATGGCACCTAAAAGAATGTGTGACTGCGGCGAAGAGTGGAACTCGTACGTGTCGGCAAAGTTGGCCAATCAGCGTGCGGCGCCAATAGCATTGTACAGTCGTTCGTTTAGCGTGGCATAACCCTGCCTCGGAAGGATGAGGTCTGTCCTCTGCTAAGTAGTACATAGCTACGGCCTGCAATTATCGGTGACGTGACGCTCGAGACAATCGACCTCATGCAGCGGATATGACCACAGTGCCACGAAGTCTCCGGATCAAGTCTCGCGCTTCAGGTGAACGCTCAGGATCACCGCCGGAACAGGTGAAGTCGGACCAAAGTCCCCCCCGACCCACCACCGTAATCGGTGATTGTAGGTTACCGCTACCGGGATATGGGCTATACCCGGTGCATCGAAGAATCTATTTTAGCTAATACGGTCAAGATCCTGCCTAACAAGTGGATCAGTTCGCCTGTGTGGCTTATTGTAAATCTGATCCAGGGGCTTGACGTCAAGGAATCACTATGCATTCCGCACGGATCGGGTCAACGCACAACGTCAACGCCAAACCTGAAACGCGTGCCGTGCATTTTCGCTAATGGAAAAATGGAACGCATGTCATGAAATACCTCATGGTTCGCTTATTCTAGTTTCGGGAGCCCCAAGGTTCCATTCCGCATCCGAACTACCGACAATGCATACAGTTCTAGTTCTTCCATCTATAGCGCGTATTAGTTTGTAACATGGAAGAGAATTTACAACTTACATTTTAACTGTCCGATCCCGTCCTCCACTAACAACTTTGTCAGCAACGAAATCGACACAGTATACTTCATCCGTATGTCCCGGAAGATCGTTTTTAAGTTTGTATGTTCGAAGATCCCAGATCTAAACACGATAGACGAGTCAACAACCGAAATCCTATGATTGTGAGAAGGATCGGATGTGACGTACTTTAACAGTGCTATCTTTGCTCGCAGTGACTACCATTCTCGAATCTGCACTCCATGCGAGCCGATATACAGGACCAACGTGGCCACGAAGCGTCGCTACGAACTTTCCCATGCTCCCTACGCGAAAATGCTCTGAATGAACAAGCGATGCGGCACCGGAAGTGTACAAAAGACTCACCGGATCCCCCTGTACAATCCCATAGGCGCACAGCACTGTCCCACCCCGCGCTCGCAGCCCGCCGCCCATCGGGCGAAAACGCAACGTGTGAGACTTGGCGTTGATGTCCCGTAAGTCGATTCAAGGGCTTTAATTTACCGCCTCCGTGTTCAGACACGGTGGAGAAAAGCGACCACAAGAACAGGGTGTGATCATCAGATCCTGATATCAGGAGTTCGGGGGTGGAAGATACGAGAGCATCGTATCGCTTTTGTGCAAGCGCTTGAGCTAAGGAGGAATGAGGATCTAGGCAATGATAAGCGCATCTTTGTGAGAGGACCATACCTTCTTCGTCAGATGCCGGTCGCTTCGCAGTATGATCAAATGGGCCGGTCCGGAGAACAAAGTCAGTGTTGAGCGCAAGGGTGGTCACCCAGTGTGCGTGGTCCTTGAGGATCATCAGCTGCTTCCCCTGTGAGATAATCAGTGGTCCTGCCAAATGTGGAACGAAAAGTATAACCGCTTGCGCATCCCATACCCTCACTGTGCGATCACTGCTTGCGGTATACAGCACACCTTTTCCGCCTTTCCCTCCGCCTCCCCACTTGACGACGTTGACGCTGGCCGTGTGACCGCCGAGGGTGTACTCCAGGTGACGAGTTGCCGTGGACCAAACGCGCACGGTTCCATCCTTTGATGAAGATGCGAGACGCGGTGCAGTCGGGCTTCTGTGACATCAAACATGACATCCGTGATCTGATGGTCTCGACGTTGGCAAGGGAGAAGCGTACATGTGTGCAGGCTCCCAAGCGAGCGAAGTCACCCACTTTGAGTGGCCTTTCATCGCGTCGCCTATGGGTTTTCCCGACTTGGGATCCCATAGTCTGACGTGTCCGTCGTGTCCACCACTGGCGAGCTTACGCTCTACAGGATCCCATTCGACACAGAGGACCCATCCGGTGTGACCAATGAGGGTATGAGACGGCGTCTCCGTATTAAGGTCCCATAATCGAACGTGGGTGTCTCCAGACCCTGTGGCGAGGAATGCGCCAGTCGGGGAGAAAGAAGCACATAAAATAGGAGAAGAATGGCCTAGGCCCGCGCGGTTGAATGACAATTACCCCCAAGAATGAAGACCACGATTAATGTGGCTTTATGAATTGACATACCTGATAGGGTGCTGGAGCAACGTGTTGCCGGACGTACTTTGAATACGGCCTGTGGTGCGCATCGAACGACGAGAATGTTTTCCTCTGAGAACGCCTGGGAGGGATGATTGAGGACGTCATCCTGTATAGACTTGGAGATGACGATGCGAGTCGGCGCATTGGGTTTTGTAGTGTCTTCAGGCAAGGCAACATGAAATGCAAAGGGCACGTGGTCCTCCTCGTCGTCGTCATCCTGGTGGTGGTAAATGTATCAATCAAGATGTGGGTACGTGCTGGTGGCTTGCCTTGGTGCGCAGCTGGTTCACGAGTACCTGTAGGGTCTCTCGTGCGACATTTGCAGGGAGGTTGACGGCAGGTGCGATTGGTGTACCATCATGTTCGTTTACGAAGTGAACAACGACGTTCGGCGAAGGCTGTACTGGTTCTGGCTCCGGCTCTGGAACACCGTAATACACCTTTTGTCTTTTTGGTGGAGGAAGAAGCGTCGTCATCCCGCCTGGCAGCGTGCTAACAAAAAGCTTTCATATCGACGGATATGATTACGACCAGATTAGGAAAAATACCCCCTGTTCTGTCCAGACTGAAACAATTTAAACGAATATCCGACTCTATCATGTTTCTTACAATATTCGCAGGCTGGCAGGTGGAGACAGCTTTGGACCATGCGCCAAATGCCAAGCATGTTATTGGCCATCACCTGTTGCGAGGAGACACATGATGTACTACGGGCAGTGATGGTATTCATTTACTCATCTCCATGAGTTTTGCCCCGGGTGACATGTAGCGGGTTTTCTGTGAGAAAACACGTCCAAAGGCGACTAAGCTCTGTTTCAGAGGGCAGAAGGAGTTCCCCTGGTCCACATACCGGCTAACAAATGATTCGACATGACTGGTCAATGTGATTATTATTGCATAGGAAAGGGTACATCGTATAACGCATCAAGGGTCGCAGCACACCGGTTCAAGTCCCTTTGAATTGCCGGAGTGCACTGCAGTTCAGCATGCTCATATACAAAGCGGTGCTAATACTGCGCCGAAGCCACTTATCCCCTTGGACTGGATATCTGCCCGACGTCGTCGTAGCGTTGATGGACAACGTTTGACCATTTTCCATGGCAACATTTTTGTTGGCTGGTCCGAGTGCCTAACCCTAACCCTATATGTCCACTACTGGGTTTATCAAATTGTTTGTTCGTGTTTGTGGGGTGGTCGTACCGTATGGTCGCCGCACAGACGCCTTTACCTTCACCCACATCCACGACCACTCTCCCAGCACCCTTCCCGTTCCCGACGATGGCAAGCAAGGCCGCCCAGAAACGCGTATGTTCCCAGTTCATCGTCCCAGATACACTCTCTAAACGGCTCTATCTAGTTGGCAAAGGAGTATATCAGCATGCAAAGAGAGCCGCCACCATTTGTATGGGCCGTCCCCGACGAAAAGAACATTCTGACCTGTCAGTTCGTCGCTGCCGATTGAGAATCCACTCTGATCTTCTCTCTCCAGGGAATTTCCTTATCGTGCGAGATTTTCACCTTTGTCTTCAATTCATACCAATCACCTACCACGCAGCGTGGTCCCCCTGACTCCCCCTTCGCTGATGGGGAATACCACGGTGTCCTCCTTTTCCCCTCCGAATACCCTTTCAAACCCCCAGGTATCAAGGTTGATCAATCTCTTTTTTTCGTTTTGCAGACATATTCTAACTCATTCCCCCCTCAGATGTTTACACCATCCGGTCGTTTCCAGCCCGATAAGAAGATTTGTTTCTCAATGTCCGATTTTCACCCCGGAACGGTACGCCTTTCTTTCCTTCAAGTCCCGTTCTGACACCTGATGTTCCTTGGTCCCTTCAGTGGAATCCCGCTTGGAGTGTCGCAACCATGTGAGCTTACCTAATCCATACCCCGGGATGACCGGGCATCCGTGATGATCACTTTTGATGGCTACGGTCAACTATATTATCGCCGGGTGCCCCTTCCATCGACTGGCTGCTGACTGCGCGTCTTCAGATTGACTGGCCTACTGTCCTTCATGTTGTCAGACGAAATGACTACTGGCTCCGTCACCTCGTCAGACAGTCACAAAAGAAATTTTGCTGCAAAGAGCCACGCCTTCAACCTGATTCAACCTCGTTTCAAAGAATCATTCCCGGATGTAAGTTGGTGACCGTTTAATTTGTTGTTAGGAGGCTGATTTAACATCTCGTTACTTGAACTTGCTGTAACTTTCCTGTTCCTTATTTCGGCTATGCTTTGTCTGTTGATCATTGCACCCTACCGAATTGCGCGCAGTTCTGCACTCCCACCCTGCGGGACTTACCAAATATGGGTGAGCGGGAAACCGGAAAGGCTGACACTGGTTCGCTGGTGACCTCCAGTGCGACCAGTCACCCCTCACCTGCACCGTCTTCCTCAGCAACACTTCCGCAGCAAATGACTCTCAGGCGAATCCCAGGGACGGTCCAAACGCCGATGACTGTCGTTCCCATAGGAGTTGACACCCCGAACACCTTGACACATACACACAAACCGGTTGTTCCTCAGGGATGGTCAACATCTTGGCGTCAGATAATCTTGGAGAAGTGGAGGTGGGGGGTACTGATTGCACTGGCGGTGATCGTCTCAAGAATTTCTGCAAGTCCTTGAGAACCCTGGCTGGTCGACTCCCACGTAATGTTCCCGTGTTTTCTGGTTATAATAGGGTATGGTGTGCATGGTATTTCAAGTGGCTTACTTCCCAGGTTGTAAGCTTCCTTTCCCATCTTCACCTACTTAGTTTGCCCGCACGAAGCACATCAACAGTCCTTACTCCTTGCACGTTTTCTTAATCTTTACATTGCTTGCTTGCCTGTTCTTGTTTTCCCTTGGCCTCGCCTCTCGTTACCCATCTATATGTTAGGAAATGTATTACAAGCTGTCCCAAGACTCGACGCCTTGATTCCTATTGACCCTGCCAGAGCCTCGTTACCGGGTGGTGAATACACCCTAGCAGCGGTGCGACACTGCTCCAGATGTCGTCCGCAACTTTTTCTCGCTCCTGTCCTGCATCTATGACGACCCATCGATCGTTTCCCATCTCCTTTCCAATCCTTGCAAAGATCTGTCGAACCCTCGTTTGTACCTCTTGTTTTTCGTATCTCTCCTCGCCGTACCCGCCTCGTTCCATGGCGATCTCTGGGTTGATGTCAAGGAACAGGGTCAGGTCGGGTGCAGGGAGGCCGACCTCGGGGGCTTTGCACCACTCGTATGTGAGGTTGAGATGGGAACCCTTTTGGGCTGAGAACGCGATGCCAGAGAAGGCATAGCGATCTGCGATGACGGCCGTTCCCGATGCGAGGTGTGCTTGGATAGTCGGTCTATGGCGATCACGGGCGAAAGATGAGATGAGATCAGGCAGGGTTCAGGGTGCACGCACGCGAGTTCCCACCGGTTGGCGGAGAAGAGGAGGTGGATGGCGTGGTCGTCGAGCTCGGATTCGGAGCGTAGATACGCGTCGATCATCTTTCCGATCGCTGTGGTGCGGTCTGGTCGTTGGAGCCATCACATGAGATCGCGATCGTGGTGAGAAGGGTGGGTGTCAGAAAGGGACGCGAGGAAAGATCTTACCAGGGAATTTGAGCAGCACGGCTTTGGAGGGTGCATTTGGGCTGGACTGGATACGCTCGAGGAGACGCGCTGCTTGGGTGCTTTTTCCGGACTTGTCTAGTCCTTCAATGACGATGAACGCGCCTCGGGTCATGTGTTGATAGGTCGCAATTCGTAGACAAGAGGCTCGAATTCGGTCGTGGCTAGATGATAAGATTACATGATAATCGCTGGCCTTCAGCACAAGCTGTGCCACTCTGCTCTCCACAACGCAGCACAAACAGATCTTTCGCCCGACACAGTACAAATTGGTCTTTGATACAGATGTTCTGTATACAGTTTGCCAACGTCACTCCGACAGGTAATCGAGCCGTTCGAGTCAGATGAATATGCAGACCTTCTCGCGAAACACGAGTATGTCAACCTGAGCTATACCTCCGTCATCCTGATGGTACTTTTAGTGTCGATGTCAACACTCGAAACAATCATTCAGCATGTAGAATAATTTAATCCGCTTGCTAATGAATGTAGACACTGATACAGCGGACGTTGACCGCTTGTTCTGTGATGCCTCTGGGAGCCTCAAGGAGTCGCTTGCCGAGGAGATATCCAGCAAGTACATCAATCCACAGCAAGCCCGGTCATACCCTGGGATGCCGTACTGTTTTCCTTCTGGACATGTGTTCTCACAGCTGCACACGAACGTTATATGCAATGGTATTATCTGGGTTCCCATTTCTATATTATGTTCGTTTACTACTTTCCTCTACGTCGTCTGCGGATTTGCAGGATATATCCTCCGCTGCCTCACGAACAAGTTTGGTAATGCAAGGTGAAGTGCGCCCAACATCTCGCAAGATCAATCCATATTGATGGAAGATCCGAGTCGACGCCGAGAGGCAGGAAAGAAAGATGGCGAGTTCACGCTGATAGTCATTGATGATCATGAAATATCTCATTAGGTGTCTCGAGCGCCGATCAAGGATACGAGTACATCAGTGGTCCTCCTGTGCTCCGTACAGCATCTCTCCTCGACTCGCACAGCATTGAGCTCTCCCGCTTCGGAGACATTTCGAGACTGCATTAAGCAAGCATTCAACCCCTTTATCCCAATCGCCACTTATCGGATCATCAACGCAGGGCTGTACTTGTATACGATATCATTCAATCATTGTTGCCGAGAAACGCGATGAATCCGCGAAATGAATGATAGCATCGTATGGTGGGATCCGTCCACAGCAGATAATCACGACAAGGCACCTGGGATAATTTCTTTCCGTTACGGTTGGGCCCAAACGGACGACTCGGTGTCGATTCGTAGTGAACCACGAACTGAGCTGTGATGTGAACGTGGAGTCTTCCCTTGAGCTGGGTATACTGACCACTGTTATATGAGGGTTGTTGTCAAGGTGTCGCTCGATGGTCATTAATGACGACTACCAAGTTTTTTTTTCAGTAGAAACTTGTGTTACCCCTCCATTCTCGACCCGTCATCCTCGCTCTGACGCTCGTTTTCGGGCCTGTTCTCGTCCCAGTCGCCGCTCTCCGTCTCGGATGCCCTGTGAATATCTAGGTCCTGTCGGAAGACTTGAAAGATCAGGTAGAGATGTGGACGCTTGAGTGGCGCGGTGTTTCACAGCGGGAGCCGTGGAAGATCAGAGGCGACAGCTGAGAAGCGAGAGAGAAAGATGGCGAATTCATGTTGGAGGTCTTGGTCAAAGATCTCGTTAGGTGTCTCAACAGCTAACCAATATTCCAGTATGTTCTCTTCTTGGATACACCTCGAATGACCTGCTCAGCGTTGAGCCCTCTTATGCATGAAAATAACTGCAACATTGTGAGGCTGGATGAAAAACGCGAGTGCTAGCATACCTCCTGTATGCATTCAGCACAGCCGGGAGACGACGTGGTTACTCTCGGACTGAATGGACTCTTGCAAGCTGTCTAGGGCATATGGCGAAAAAGATGCGTCCGTGTCCGAGAGCGTCTCCTCGAGAGCATCGAAGAATGCAGACGCAGGGCCAGGGAGGAAACCGTGAACGGGTCCTCCCACTCACCTTCTCACAGCCATCCAGATGTCTCTCTGGACACATCACACGGCGCAAACTACGCAACAAGCTGGGCACCAACCCCACTGGGACTCGGCACCTTTGGGAATGGCACTATGACCCCCCTCATGAACTCACATTCGCTCTCGGTCGATGAGATACCCTTCCCATTCCCATTCCCATTCCCATTCCCATTCCCGCTCACCTCTGTCACGCTCCCCAATGGTCATGTTTCATAGAGCGCTGGCGTTGGCGCGAGCAATGGAAACCGAAGACGCAACAAGGGCGGTGGATCGGCGTCGGCTGGCTGGGCAAGAGCCTGGCGGGCCGCCTGCAAGGAGGCTGAGATTGAAGCTGATTTGATGTGAGTCATTAGACCAAACATACAAAAGTGGTCGAGTGATGCAATACAGATCAATCGCGAGTTCCGTGTTGCATAAACATAGATCACAATGACTGTGGGCGAGCGACGTCAATCAACCAGTTCACAAGCCTCGCCTGAACCCCTCTCTACCGATTCAACATACTCCCAGATTTCGCCATTGACTGCGCGGGAAATAAACCTGTCCTTGAGATCATCCAAAAGTAGGTCTGTTTCGCCTTGAACCTGTTCCAAAGGTAATTCCGTCCAACACCGAGCAGACTGTCGTGTGGCGGAACTCACCATCGACCACTGAGGTGGTCTGTGGAGGAATGGTGGTCGAATTGAATCCATTTAAATGGTAGAGGTGTGTAATGAGCATTTTCCGGTGGAATTGTTTGGCGCCGGGCAATCCAGTGTGGGAGAAGAAAGAAGCGACATCTCCACTGTTCTGGGTGTAAAACTGAGGGGAAACTCGTTTGATGTCTGTGGTGTAGGGGCTAGGAGGAGTATATCATCCGCCACCATTCATCAGCTGCCTCGCGGTTGACGAACGTGATGAGGTATCGGTAGTAATCTCGGTGGTCCTGTCCCATCATCAGGAAAAAGGGACAGTGGCTGTAGTTCACGTCACAATTTTTTGGGCTATGTCGTACTATGTCGTCACACATATAATCAGGTGTGCTAATGTCGACGATGTAGTCTATGTAGTAATAAAGCTTCACAAATTGTTCTAGGGATGCTACCATTAAATCATGCATTTCGACTACAACTACTACAAGCACAACATTCCTAAGGTCGTTCTATCAGGAACGAGTCCACTGGCCTGTGTGATCTGGAAACAAAGGGCCCATTAGTGTGGTACAATGAGAACTAGGGCAATACGCACGGCCCACCCGCCCACCCGCCCCCACCATCACACAAGTGTCGGTCAACGCATCCAACTGAAGGAGGTTCCATTACGAGGTTAGGTTGAGTTCATCGGCCCACAGTCTGGGAATGAATGTCCATTAGTGAGATGTGGTAATGATGCGATGCGGTGACAGTACGCACGACACCCACTCAACCAGCATTACCACCAATAGTCACTGGTGGACCCTGTACTGCTCGAATGTATGCAAGTCGACATACCTGTTCAAGTAAAAAGCGGCAGCGGTGGACATATCACCACGAGTCCAGAGGGGATTAACTGCGCCACCTGGGAATTTTGGAATGAGATGGCATGGCTGAACGACATGGGTTATGGGCACAATGGCTGCATTTGGCAGTCGATTCCGAGATGAGCGGCTGAGGCAGAACATTCGGGTGTTGGGATCTAAGTGGGTTAGTGGCTTGTACCAGTGAATATAGATGAGGGGGTGGGGGTAATCCCCAAGATGAGGTGGGAGCCTGAAGACGACCCGGATTTCAGCCGCACGAAGGCCTATAAAATTTTAAGTCAGATGATTCCATATGATTACTCTGCGAGAGGACATACCATGAAACCCATCCAAGTGTTGAGCCTCTGTGTCAGTCTGAACCAGCACGGTATCATACTGTGCTGGCACCTAATGTTTAAAAGTCCAGTCCAGTCCAGTCTTTTGTCAAAATTTTAGGCAACTGGCAACTGGACTGATAAATCAGTCCTCAAATTTCAGACAACTGGCAACTGGACTGGTGGCAACCAGTTGTAACCGGTTTTTTGAAAGACCGGTCTTTTGGCCCCTATCCCATGGGAACCATGCTTCTGACTATAGATATGAAATATTCTCCTGACTAATGGCTTTCTATGCGTCCCCTGGGCATGTAATTCAGACCACAGGAAGGCTAGATATGACTTATTTAAAACTACATGTCATGTATAGAGCATCAAACTGAAATATAGTCTAATAAAATCAAAATAAATGCTAGAAAATCAGGGAAAATTATGAGAAGTAGGTAATGTGGCTGTGCATCGGTTGCAACCGGTTGCAACTGGTTGGCAACTGCAGTCTTTTGCCTGAGAAATCAGGCAACCACAACTGCAGTCCAGTTGCCAGACCAGACCAGACCAGTCCAGTTGCCAGTCTTTTTGCAGTTGTGCAACTGGACTTCGAAACACTACTGGCACCGGGGGTTTGCGTGGTCCAGTGGGGCCCTCAGGGTGAGAGCGCAGACGGGCAGTGTTCTTGTGCAGCATATGTTCCTGAGAGCATAATGGGATCGTCATGTTGCTAAAGCAGTCAAAGCGGTCGTTGATATTTGGTTGAAAATATTGACGGCCGATTGGTAATGTAGCGATGAATGTCTTGAGGGCATCAAGGAAGTTGACGGCGCCATGATACTGAATCAAGTGTTGTACGGTGTAGAGAGTCATGCCTCTCTAGGTGTGAAGGGAGCGTTTTTCCCATCTTTTACAGATCTAGCATTGTCATCAAGATGCCGTCATCGCATTCTATCGCCCATCCGAGTGTATCCAGTAAGTACTCGTCTCATCCGCTCTTATCATTCACATCTGGAATTCTTCGGATTCGTTGGATACTGTCTCTTTCGGGTCGGATTTGTCGTCATTCATATTTACCATTATCTTATCTTCGTTTCATCACTATCATACATCTATCCCCTCGATTCCTCTGCCCCAGTTTATTTTCCATTCATTTCCATTCCATAGTTACAAAGTCAGGGTCATGCCCTAGACTATAAAGACCTGTCCTCAGGATTCCGAATACATCTTTCTTTCACTTGAAAATTGAGGTCAGACAGTCTCAGTCTTCTCTCGTCGTCGTTCCCCTCATCGTCAATCCGATTCAGTATCGTCGGATTCATCGGATTCATCGCGTTTCAGTGCACTCGGCACTCTCAGCTTGCACTCTTATCTTTCCTCATCATTTGCTCGTCGTCGTCATCGCCTTCCCACGCTTATCTGCATTCTCGGATTAAGTCGGATTCTCCACAACGTTGAGGTCTGTCATTGCAAACCCTTCCTCCGTCTATCCTGTATCCTACCTTCCTTGGGACAAGTCATACTCGCACCCCTAAACCCATCACACACTGACTATCTGTTTTACAACGGTCTTCTTAGCAAAATGGGCCCAAGCCGCAATGCAATAGGTTGATAGCGTAGGTGCTGCTATGATGTCCGCACCAGCGTCATTATTGCTGCTATCATCAGATCCGGCAACGTCCGCCTGGTCTTCATCGCGCCAAGTAAGATATGTTTTGTAACAGAAGTGTAGGATACCTTCCGCTTGGTGCGCAGTACAACGATAGGGATAGATGTAGAGTGATGAGACTCACTCTTCTAGCAGTCTCTTGGTACAGAGTCAAAATAGTGATTGGTAGATTCAGAGGATGAGTAATAAAGATAAGATATCGGGTGTCTGAATCAACTGAATGGTCTATTTACATCTTATGTTACATGCTGTATTTATACAATAAGATAAAGAGGAGATTGAATCATCATGTGATTAATCAATGATGATTGTTGATGAACGCATAGCCATGTACAGTCGTGCACAGTCGTGCACAGTCAGTCTGCAGTAAATGCACAGTCAACTGTGCATTGCACAGTTGATGATGTCATGCACAGCATAGATCAGTCTAGAT
>JBBPSB010000190.1:0-36319 GCA_038093375.1 Xerocomus brunneocitrinus
TACCCTGGGGTATATGAGGCCATACCCATACCCATACCCACCAATATACCCATACCCACACCAAGGGTATGGGTATCTACCAGGGTCTCCCAGTTGATACCCTCACTCATACCCTTGGTGGGTATACCCATGGGTACCTATTGTCTTTTTATCACTATAGTATATTAAGTTATTGTTTAAAAGTCTAGTCTAGTCCTTGTCTTGCCAAAAACCATGCTTCTAGCATGTGATGATGTCCTTTGCAGGCTTAGGAGTGGCTGTAGAAATATAGTGTAGAATACTAGCTACAAATACATACCTTTATCAAGTGATTCAGTCTAGAATAGGTGAAGATATGTACATTTCTAGGTTAAATATGTTAAATATTTTCTTGTAAACTTGTATGTAAACAAGAAAGTTCAAACAAAATATTATAAAATAGGAGGATATAGAGAGGTATAATATGATATAATTGATATTTTGACAGAGTTTTGATTTTCTGAAATCTGAAATATGGACCAAACTAGTGGTAAGAATATAGTAGATACCCATGGGTAAACCTACCAAGGGTATGTGAGGGTATGGGTATCCAAACATCATACCCCCTCCCATACCCTCAACATACCCCCACCCGATCCCCTTGTGGATTACCCATACCCACGGTATTCCCTACGTGGGATGAGAGCTCAACAACGAGCAGCTTGAAAACATGTTTCTGGACACCCAATTCAGTGCGGATGCGATCCGGATGGCCATGGAGGAGTTCCAGAACCCACATACTGCCTGTCAGAATAGATGTATAGTAAGGGATACACTGTACTTTTCGGTAGCTGCTGCAATTGTGTCAGCCACGAGAACGATGGCTTTCATCATGACTTGGCTCATTTGTTGGTTCTGGAGGACGATGAGCTGAAGCAGGTGGTTGGCATCCTCGTCAGCATCATCTTGGAAGCCAAAATTGTCTTGAGATGCTGTATCGCTTTCCTCATCACTGTCGAGCATTTGGGTGTTTGAAACACAGATAATCTTGATATTGATCAATTGGGTAGATTGTATTCACACTCCGTTTCAATCTCTGGAACAAGCGAGGCTTGGATTTTCACGAAAACCCTGCATGGGTGCTCCTGTCTGGGCTCTTAGAGTATATTTCCTACTGTAGGTTCTCTAGTGTTTACTGAGTTCCTACAGGTATTGTCTACTTACTTATCCTAATACACATAGTGTTTACTGAGTTCCTACAGAGTATTCTACAGGTTATGAGGCCCGCCTGTGCTCAATAGGACTCACTCACTCATGACGGCAAAAATGCATTATTTGATGAAACACAACGGGCAAAAAGTTCTCGTACTGGACCTTGCAGGAGATGGACAAAACTGGTCAGAATACAAGAGGTAGCTATTTCACGCAGCAAAAGTACTAGGGCTATCAGGTCTACTCAATGGCACTGAAACAAAGCCAGCAGAACGATGGAACCCATGGATTCAAGCTGCGTGGCAGCGCAACAATACTGAAGCACAGTACATCCTCATCACGACGACCTCACCATTTGTTCACAACAACTTCAAGCATGGCGAAACCACACAGAAATGGTTCTCGCAGCTACAAGCTCTGTTTAGCAAGTCCACGACTACAACTCCAACTCCAACAGTACCCTACGAGAATGTGCGTGGCCATGCAACCGCCAAAACCCTTCAATGGCACATGTAGGAAGTGCGGTGAGCCAGGCCACAATGTGCACAAATGCCCAGGAGTCGGGATGCAACCACAACGAGTCACAATGAAAGGGAAAATGTACCTCAAGGCTAGCGAAGCCTGTATAAGTCTCGCAACTCAAGCGAGGAGCACAGATAGCGAAAGTGTGGCCACGGATGTCCACCGCGCAGCCACGGAATGCCCCACATTGCCAAAACGGCACACTGGCAGCAGGTCGTTGAAAAGACTGCTGATGCCATGAACCCAAATACAGAGCGCGCTAGGCCTACAACGCCAGCGGACAGCTCACCCGACTCACCAGACACGCCGCTCAACGAACAAGCTGGGCACCAAGCTGGGGAAGAGGTCGAGACCGTCAAAACAGCAGGCAAAGTGGGTGGAGCGGGCGACAAACAGATGGTGAAGGGCACGAGGGATAGTGCGACAGGTGGAGAGGGTCTGGGCAACAAGGCCGCAGATGAAACCCCCACTGGCAGCAAACCCGTCGTAGCAGACAGCCAGGAAAGCGGCGACTTGGAGGTCGACCGCATGAGCACAAAGCCCAACGACAAAGAGAGCACACCGAGCGCAGCTCGACCACAACCACCAGGCAATGCCAAGGCCACTGAGGACCAAGGCAGCACCTTACAGAATAGTGCGAGCGCACGGAGCACATCGTACGACCACCCAGTCGTCACGAAGACGATGAACCCAGCAGAGACATCACAAGACCCTGAGGACACAACGGGTGACGGTGCGCATCATCCTGATGTACCCCCAGAGTCTCCCGACACAACGGAGCGCACGGAGGTAGGTGAGGGCGTAGGGCGGGTCAAGACGGGGAAGGTGAAGTGGTCAGAGGAGCACATGACAAGGCACCAACCCCAGGCGCAGAGGAAAGCGCACGGTGACGAGGCACACAATTGCATCAGTAATTTAACGCTTTGCTTTAAGTGTCTTTTTTTGCTTAGCTGATACTACAACATCTCATAGCTCATTCAGCAAAGTGTTTCTACCTTTGGGAACCTTAGATACATCATATTCTAGCACAAAGGAAGCTTGGAAACATCTTGCTGAATGAGCTATGAGATGTTGTAGTCTCAGCTAAGCAAAAAAGACACTTAAAGACACTTAAAGCAAAGCGTTAACATCAGCAAAACACCTTTTGAGCTGTGAGCCCTGTACAGAGCTGTTAAAACCTGTGAGCACCTGTGAGCACCTGTCCAGACCTGTCCAGGTCTGTCCAACTAAAGGTCTTCTTGTCTAACTGGGGACCTTGTTATTTTGAGGGTTACTTAAGGTCCCCATATGGACAGAAAGACCTTTAGTTGGACAGACCTGGACAGGTCTGAACAGGTGCTCACAGGTGCTCACAGGTTAGTGACAGGTCGGTGACAGGTGCTCACAGGTTTTAACAGCTCTGTACAGGGCTCACAGCTCAAAAGGTGTTTTGCTGATGAAATTACTGATGTTGTCGACAGATCCCACATGCATCGAGGTCAAGGGGAAATTGCGCGAACGCGCAGGTGCGGCCAGCATTGAAAGCGTCGAGGGAGAACCCCCAGGCCTTAGGCTTGAAGGGGAGTGCAGCCAGGACGTGCGTAGCACATCGAACGAGTTGGCGAGGCGAAGCGCTCTCATGTGCGAGCAATCATCGACGAACACTGATGGAATCGATCAGCGCACCTCAGACAACAATGACAACATACCTGATGTACCACCACACCTGCCAGTACCACCTAAACCACCTGAGAAAACCTCGCAACGTCCAGACAACGACGCGCATGCGGAGCGCGAGGGGGAGTGGAGCGGATTCATGAATCTTGAAACTGCGCGCTCCAGCATCAAAACGGCAGTGTCACGAGCTGCGGACGACGTCGACGACCATCAAATGCGCCCAAACGACCTACAGAATGCGTCAGAACAAGTCAGCGCACGATCAGAACGACAGACCAAAGGGTACTCACCAGATGGGACCCAACTCGAGCAAATCACAACGGATCGTGAAGCTGACGTGTCGGTGGTGTCGTGGAGCGTCGAGGATGCATGGAACGTGACGAAGAAGCTGTGGAAGGTATTAGAACGGCCCCAAGAACGCTCAGAACGAGTGGAGGAGGGAAACTCACCTAAGAGGACTCCAGACGAAGCAGACGACCCGAGCGGTGAAACGGCCGCACCACATGACGTCCACAGCACAAGGGAACGTCCCCAATGCCACGGAAACGAATGCACCAGGTCGAGAGAGATGGCCAGGAGGCCAATTGGGCGAAGAGGGCGAGTTGGGACGCATCGAGTGCGATTGGAGCGCCGGAAATGTTCACAACCACGCTGGATACGAAGGGGAAGTGCCTGGCCCATCAGCAAATCACTCATATTGGCACAGTGCTACAGTGTGCACAGTGATGTACAGTGTATACAGTGAAAAAAAAGTGGTGTCTAATGGATAAATAAAGTAGTTTTGAACACTTTGGGAGCAACTGTGAAAATAGGTACCTGACTGTACCACTGTAGGCACTGTAGTAACTGTACATGGTACAGTTAGGTACCTATTTTCACAGTTGCTCCCAAAGTGTTCAAAACTACTTTATTTATCCATTAAACACCACTTTTTTTCACTGTATACACTATACATCACTGTGTGCACTGTAGCACTGTGCCAATATGAGTGATTTGCTGATGGGGAATGAGGTCAACGTGCGCAAAGTCGAAACAACCACGCAAAGTCAAGATACCGAGCCAGGAGGTCGTTTGAGCGACCAGATCGAAGTGGGAGACGTCGGACTCGATTGGGACCATGGAAACGATGTCCAAGGCGTCGGATTCGATGGGAATAGGTGCCGGATGGATGGCGCAACGAGCAGCACATGCTACGAGTCAAAACGAGTCAAAACGCGACCGCTAGCTGGAGGCAACACGAGTCAGCACGGACATCGCAAGCGCATGAACAGCGACATAGCTAGGCCATCCAGATCACCTACTGCACATCCCAAGCCGCCTCCCGATTATTTGAGGCCACCAAGACGACATCAAAAGCCCCAAATCGCGACCCACAAGAGTCAGCCACTGCAAGTGCACGGATGGACTTACCACCGCACGCAGCCATGTCGAGGCCGAATCGGGCGAATTGGGCACGTCGGACACATACCAGAGAGGCTGGGGAATGTCCCAGACCCACCATCAAACCTGTGCAATGGTGCATAGACCGAGGACGACGAGTGCGCGCACCTGCAGTCAGTCACGCATAGCTGAGCCGCGACTTACCAAATCGGGCAACTACACCAATCATGCGACCTCAACGGACACATCACATGGACTTATGGACCCAAGGAATACTTTGCATAAGGTATTCAATTCTACTTCTACTATAGATTTACCCTTCTTTCTTTGGGCAAGCACTTTCCTTGCCAGTTACATGCTTGAGGGGGAGTGTTGGAGTTTATATTCCATTTATGGTAATGATTACATAAGCTTAGAGCGGACTACTTAGAGTCTATTTCCTACTGTAGGTTCTCTAGTGTTTACTGAGTTCCTACAGGTATGTCTAGTATCTAGACTAATATATATAGTGTTTACTGAGTTCCTACAGAGTATTCTACACCGTGCCGTTCGTGTTTGCCTGGTTGTTGATGCGGTATTGGATGGGCCGGGGAAATAGCCCAACACAGATGACTTGTCGTCCGTATTTTCCTCAGTAATTCTCTCTCGTACACTCCCGACAGGCTGTCTGTCGAGGAGAAAGTCAATCCAAGGGTGGACGAGGCATAGAGAACCCAGTTGGGAGAGATCTTCTTGGGTTCGGACCTCCACAACCCCGAGTGCGTTCGTCTGCGCGCGGAAAACACGTTCCGACCCATTCCGAGAGACCAATATCTGTCCAAGTTTGAAGGCGAGACATGGGAGTTTCATTCGGCGTCCTGAAAACGATGGCACAGGGAGCTCGTTCACTTGGTCATACAACTTTGTAAGCGAGGGGCGGTTGAGCGAACGAATTCCTGCAGTAATCGTTCCCATTTCAGCGTCGGAGATGGCTGGTGGTACATGTGAGGTCGGAAGCTGGCTGAAGACGGTGATACTGGATGGAAGGCAGCTATTGAAGTTGCCAGATCCCCCCGTCCATGCAAGGATGCTTACGTCTCCCGAACTCGTGAGTAGCTGTGCCAAGAGTCGACCGAGCGCTTTGTCTCCCTCACCATATGTAATTGGTAGAGATAAAGAGAATATCCCAAGCAATGAGTAGGCAGCATCCTCGACCCGTGTTGTCTGTCGTGTGGAGGCAAGCCGAAGCTTTTCACGTATGTCCTCCAAGCCAGGACGGAGTACCATCAAGGCTTGCGCTGAAACGCCCGTTGCCACCTCCATCTCCGAGATGATCTCGGGTGACTCCTTGTGGTTGTAGATATCAAGACCCAAGTACGGTGTCCAATCCTCGGTGTAGATTCGGACCACCTTCGAGGCATGGTACTCCTGTAAGGTCCACGCTCGCATATTCCATATACTCCACGTCAGAGCACCGCGCTTGGCTAGACGGTCAACCCCACGGAGGAAGATGATCGTCATTGCGGAGCGTTCGTACCATTTGAACATGCTGACCAACGCTTCTTGGAGGACGAAATGATCCCCCTTGTTGATACAGCACGTATCACTCCATGCCCAATTGAACCCCGCCTCTTGTACAATCTTGCAAAACTTTTGAAGCTTCTCGTGAGTGGGAGATGCCTCGAGATCGTACACCAAAATTCTGATGACTGTTTCAAACAGAGGCTCATTCTCTTCCCACTTGTGCGAAAATGTGGCATAACGATAGAATTCCCCAACTTCTTCTGTGATGGAAGCGTGGTCGATGTGTGTGGTCGTGGATGAGATGAGTCTCGTAAAGGCGGGTGTCGATTCGAATGCAGCAGCCTGCTCCGATTTGTTGCAGAGACGACCAGAAATCGTGCTAATGAGCACTAGTGGGGAATCACGGATAGTATCCCTGATAATTGTGCGGATAATTTCTTTCGTCATTTCTGGCCTGACATAGTGGCGGGATCGTTCTACGCAAGAGTATCAATAAAGAAGGGTTTACGTATGGAGTGATTATCCTCACCACGAATGTCTGGATCAAATGATCCTGACATCTTCGATAGCATCGCCTCAAATGCGTGTGTTGCATCGTCGTGGCATCCCATCCCATGCAAAGCAGCATGTCTCCTTTCGTAACCCAACAGAGAAGAGGGATCAAGCTTAATCACCTGGTGGGTCACCATTAGCGTAGGCAAAAAGGAAGTCAAAAACAAGTTACTTCATTTGCGTCATTCAAAGCATCGTTCCACTCGCCCTTTGCCACACGTGCCATGCTTCGCTTAACCAGGAGGTCTTGCATGGTAGCAGGGTCTAGAGACAGGGCAGTGGTGTACTGCGAGATGGCTTCGTCATATTCTTTAGTATTCATGGCGATATCCCCGAGGTCCTCTAGTTTGCTATGGCATCGAGATTGAAATTCTGAAAGAAGAAAGTCACGTTGATGTCCCATGCATTGTACACCTGATTACTCACCCCGAGTCCAATTTACTTGCTTGTCATGTACCCGTTCGCTCCACATTTGATGAAAACACAAAACTGCGTCCGCTACATGGCCGGTCATTTCGAGATGCTCGCATACAACTTGATAGATCGTGAATCTTGGGAGTATAAACTACGGGCCGGATTCACGTCAGGTACACAAACAAATCCAAGCAAAACAGTACTCACGCCAGTCGCGGTAGTCAAGGCATCTTTCCACGACCCAGCTGCCAGTCTTGATCTTGCCCACTCTCTCAATAGTGGCGTCATAGGATGTGACACATTGTTGCGGCCAGTGGTCACCGAGCTCGCGTTGTCATTGTTTTCCGGTGCAGAAAGACACCGTTGGATGAACTCTGCAGTGAAATTTCAACTGTGTTGCGGAAGGGCAGATGGAGCGTCGCTCACCAGAAACCCATGTCTTGATGGTCTCGGACATAATGGTCTCTTGATCGACCATGTGCAGTACAGACTCGCCAGCCTCCACCGTGCGACCTGCTGAAAGGAGGGCCTCACACAATCGCTGTCGAATCGTGATTGCAAGATCATCAAATTTCCACCCCGAAATCTGTTAGAAATCAGACTCAATTTCAAGATACTGCGAAGTGGTGGGGAATATACCAATGAGACTATCAACGGTGGTGGATGAGTGTGGTTACCTAATTTAACTTGCGCGTCCGCAAACGACTGAATCGCACGCTTGTAGTTGCCGATCTCCATATGCACGTTCCCAAAAGAAAGGCGCATATATGCCTATTGGAAGCATCAGTGATGCTACCAAATGATAGCGTGTCATTCACATGCCTGGACTACGTAGAACGCTGAGTCCAAGGACCTAACAGTAATGAGGTCGTCTATACGTGATATTGCATCCTCATGCTCTCCCGCCATGGACAGGACAACAGCCTAAGAAGAGAAAGAAGCTGAATAAGAGCGGGTTTCGTTGCACATAATACCGACCTTGACGAGAAGGAAAATAGCAACGTGATCTGAATGGAAGCGCAGAGGCGCAATGTCGCACACCCGATATCCCGCGTGTGTGTCCCCCTTGCCGACAAGGGCCACACACTTTGCAATGTAACCAACGACGGATGACTGAATTTCGATCGACTTGGATTGGAATGGTATCAGCGTTTATGTGAGAGTGGAGAGAATGCACCTCCTCAGCATCGACGAGTGCTGCATCCCACTGTCGCAAGCGTGCCCGGACAAGAGCTCGACTAGCGAGTACATGATGGGCTGTATATGTGGATGTTGGGATGGCTGCGGTCAGTAGTGCTTCTGCATTTGTGAGTTGACCGTGTTTCCATGCATCAAGCGCAACCCCCTTAATATGAATGTCTAGCTCCTTGTGTATGAGAAAGGGAAACTTGTTTACGTGTGAGAGGATATTGCAAAAACACAGGGCGTACTTTAACAAGCGAAAGAGTTTTGATGATGATTTTCCCTTCCCCCGCAACCATTGCAAGGAGCCGGTCGTCTGGGGAAAATGCGATTGAACCTGTTAGGCTGCTCCGCGGGATGAGGCTAAGTTGGGTGTGTGTCCAGGTGTCCCACAAGGTGATGTTGGCCTCCGTAGAGTATGCTATGAATTTCCCATGGTGCGGCAGGGCAGCGGACGAGAAATGGACGGTGTCAGGAACTGACCACTCCGAGACGGTTGACCCGGTGGATGCATCGATTTGCCTGATTTTGCTGTCCTTGGTTTTGATGAAGAGGTGGTTGTTGAACCAGAGGAGGCCATGACGCGGTTTCAGTTCCACTCTGAATCTGATGTCGACTAGTAAACGCCCATCGTCGCTGTCCCACACTCGAACGGAGAAAAAACCGATCGTCGCGATCCGGTCACCTTGTGGAGAGTATTTGGCTGCTGCGATCACCTCGCCATCGTCGATTTTTTGCACTTTTTTGCGTGCTGCAATGTCCCAAATGGTGACTGTGTCATTGCCGGCGGCGGTGGAGACGAGTCGAGACGAGTCCGGCGAGAAATCGATGTCGCGGATGGTGCTACCGATATAACGCGCGAAGACTTGTTCGTAGTTGGTCGCGTCCCAAACCACCAACCCGCCGTTATATGACCCCGCTGCGATGAATCTGCCATCCTTGGAGGCAGTAACGCATTGGACACTCCATTTCATTGGCATCATCGCTACTCGTTCGCCGTCTTTCGCTCGCCATACTTGAATACCCTCTCTCAGACCACCGAGGAGATACTCGCCATTCGCTGTAAATGTCACTGCATATACCCTGTCACCAGCGTCAATTTCAATGGACTGTGAATATTCTTGTCCAACAATCAGCACCAATGCAATTTCATCTCTCAGCACGTACCACTCATCGCCGACGACTTGGACGCTGGCGACAATCAAGAGAGTAAACGAAGAAGCTGTGGTACGTGCGCATACACGGTGCCACCTAGTACCTGAAATAGGGCCACTTTGTACTTTCGGCGCTGATTTCATTTCTACCGCGATAGCAACCGCCGAGTCGCCATTACCATGAAGTAACGACTGTTATTCCATACCTGCAACAGTGGCCAATATCAGCTCGCCTCCGCCAAGGATTCCGCGTCGGCCCCTTCATACACCCCGTGCCATCATATTGTCGCCCTCTTAACGTTCATCATCCAATGCGCATCCCATAGGGGTAATGCGAGAAGGTCAATAAGGGACTCGTGGTAGTGAATTGATCAATCGAAAAAAAGACTACAAAATCATGGACTACTTAGCGACAAACCGACTAGCAACCTAAACATCTTGTCAGCATTAGATACCCATCGTCAGGCAACTCAAGTACTGACCTCCAAATACGATTGCACGGTTGTATCTGCACCCAACCTTGTCAGGCCCAACACACATCCCGACCCTCGGCCAACAACTATCGCAAAACACAACGAAAACCCGTGCGTCATTCCCACACACATACCTCTCCACCCCCTTGCCCCGCCGAGCGTGCCATTGGTCAGTGGGGCTCCGAAGAGCCAACAAAACCGTCAGATGTCCTCGCTGTCGCTATAGAACTCGTCCTCATCGTCATCCACGATGAGGTTGGTCATGTCGACTTTGTATCTCAACAACCCACCAATGCCACCAAAGCCCTTGACGAACTGAGCGCCTTCCTGGGACCGGTTGGTAATGAACTCGAGGTTGGCGCCGAAATCTTTGTACTTCTCAGCGAACCACTCCAACAGAGACTGTGGCTCGGCGGCTTGCTCCATCTCCAGGCCGGTGGACTTGTCCATGAACTTCTCGCGATCCTTTTGTTGGTCGCCGGTATGGACAATGATCTCCTCTAAAGTAGAGCAAGGAATCATTATAAATCATCATAGACCGAGACACATCTTACCTCCGGCAGCGTTTCTCAGAATGTACCGTGTGATATCGAGGTTCTCCCAGACAATGAGTGTCTCAACGGCACCAAGATCGAGGGCGCGGAGTGTGTCTTCGACGCCGAAGCAGTACTTGTTCGTATCCTGACTGATTTCGTCAAAGTATCTCTGGATGAGCTTCTTCTCCTGGACAAATTTGACGTTTGAGAGCGACTCGGCTGCAAGCTCAATAGCCTTGATATCGCGTCAGCACGCAACACGGATTACTTTGGTTTGAGTTATCCACCTGGTTAAAACCATTCTCACCCCCATAACTGACGTCGACGACCTTGATCACCTTGGACACCAGGCGGGGGTCGAATATGTCGCTCTGACTGAGCTCTGTTTTGAAGTCTGCACTACCAGCCAGCACAAGACCGCTGACGTTGACTTTGTCATTGGTAATGAAGTGCTGAACCGCGAGTTCAGCAACTTTGCGAACGTAGTTGTGACGCTTCTCGTCTCGAAGCCGGGAGAAACGGAGGGCGGACTGACCACCACGGCCATGCTTCTTGGGAAGGTCGACAGTGAATTTGTGTATGACCTCGCGCGTGTTGCCGGCGAGAGTGCCAAAGAGAGTTCCATTCCCGTCCATGACGATGAATCCAAAGCGTGAATCGGACTCGAGAAGCTCCGATAGCGCCTCGGTATGGAATTTATTGTCACAGAGATAGAGAGAACTGATCAGACGATGAGTATGATGAGTCGCACGGTGCAAGCGGAATAGAAAGGGACACACGTATTGATGGGTTTATGGGGTTCAAAGTCGAAGGAAACTTTTTTCTCCTTGCCTTCGTCGGTGAGAACCGTGCCCACGAAAAGGACCAAACCGTTTGGGGGAACGCGATGGTAGAGCTTGAGACGTTGCTGGGTACTAGTGATAGCGGCGAGTACAGAAAGTCTGTTTACGCGAGACTTGATGTTGGAAGCAGTCCCATATTCTTGTGTAAGCATGGCAGATGCGCGGGATATCTGGTCCTGAACATCGAGACAGATGAGATGCGCAAAACAAGATACGCATGATCGGGGTACCTTGGGGGGAATGATCAGACTGATCATGGATGTCCCAGCTCTAGGAGAACGCACGGATGCAATGAGAGACGTTATAGTAGAGATGGCGGCCTGATGGTACATACCCTCTCGCTGAGTCCAAGCTCTTGATGAGCTTTTTGACTTTCCACATCTGAATGTTTTGTTCTGCAGTATCTTGACTCATACTGGCCGTGCGCTACTCGGACTAACGATTTATTTTCTGTTGGGGGTAAAGCACTGAGTACTGATCGATGATCTCCCTCCTACTCCCGAACCACTTCAGGGTGGGTCACTTCTCACGTAGTCACGTTATCTTCAAAGTGTCTTGTTCATAGCGGATTCGACATCTGTGCAACGTCTTTCGGGCGTGTTTGGACCCGCAAGCCGGGTTGTTCACAGGGATAACTCGAGCACGACGCGCCTGAATGCAAAGAATTGCAAGTAGGTCCACATGCGACCCAAACCAACTTATTCCTCGCAGCACGTCCGCTTAGCGATCGAGATCATCCCTCCGATATAATGTCACCACAGAAGCAGAACAGGTCGAGTATCATGATTCCTCCTATATCACCTTTGCGTATCTTGACACATTTCTGCAGGTTAAGCAGACGGGGAGTGAATGGCACTGGACTAGGAGAAGAGCATGTGTACTGCAGATCTGTGTATTGTAAACGCTCTCGCAGGGAAGGGATTAAGCTAAAAGAACCACCCAAAAGCATGAGATGGAGTGACATGCGAAAGGCCTGCACTGGAAGTACTCCGTCTCCCTCTCACAGCACCAACAAAGGTAGTAACAAAGAAAAAAGGGATGCATCAGAATATGGGGCATACCAGCGTGCCCTTTGCTTCCAATGTCCGGGGGAAAACTGCCACATGGAACATCATCAAGGCACGTGTTGAAAAGAATGGTTGTTGATGTTAGTGATCAGCGTCGGCAGAGCGATTTCGTTTGAAGAACGACATTATGATACCATTGTGTTTAGAGGACTGTGAATAAAATGACCACGTCCTATAACTGATACAATCTATGAGAGCATCGATCCCTCGCCAAATCTCAGACACTTTCAGCATCAACCATTTGTCCCAAATCCGCGTACGTACGAATATATATCAAAAGAGCCCGGCGAGATCAGCAAATGGGTCTTTGCTTTGGCTAGTGGTCGATTGTGTCTGCATCCGTTGTCCAGTCGAGGTACCTATCGTCTGGTTATGGATCCCTCCTAGACTCGGCGGCGTCGCGGATCCTAAAGGTGGCGAGCGAACACCAAGAGACGAGCTCCACAGGGCACCAGACACTGGGCCTGCACCCGAGCCCAAGAATGGGTTCTGTGGCTTTGGTTGCATCATGTTTGCAAACTGCATCGGCCCAGCGGCTGGGGACTGAGACTGTATAATCGAACCCATGGACAGACCCTGAGAAGACGATCCTACGCTGAAATTCGTGGGTGGAGATGTCGTCCTCCCTGCAAAGCCATTGGAGGATCCGTTTGAAGGGGTAGGTGTCCCAGGAAGCATGATGGATCCAAACTGAGGTTCTGGTTGGGCTGTCGTCGGGATTGGGGAGGATATAAACGAAGGTCGTGTCGCAGTATTGATGGGGGGAGGTTGTTGCTGAGAGAACAAGTTCATCAAATCATCGACGGGGTTCGTATTTTCCGCGGATGCTTCATCAAATTCAATGAGCGAAGTGCCATTTCCAGACCCGGATGCTATTTCCGTTGGAATCGATGCTATCGCCGCAAAGTCGCCCTTCTGGAACGCCTCGAACCGCGCCAATGCAGTGTTGATTTGATCGTTGGCTTCCAAGAAGGCGTCTGCAAGGAAGGTGAGCAACTGTAGAAACCACCAGAGCCTCAACTCACTCAGAGATTCTGGGTCGTCCGACTCTGCATCGGATACCCATTTTTGCAACTTTGGACGGGCGCCTTTTAGGATCGCTGCTACTTGATCGTACACGTCCCCTTTTGCCCACCGCTCGCTCCTTGTTGCATCCACGTTATCCAACATCTCATTCAAGAGTACAACTTTGCTCTGGAGTTTTGCCACTTCTGCCAGTGACTGATTCCGATAGTCTGGTTTTGCATCCGGGTTTGCGCCTGCGAGAGTCTTCATCAGTTCCTGTGCTGCAGCCAAGTCGCGCGGTGTTCCCCGTCGAATGAGTTCCTGTAGTTTGGCTGATTGCGCTTCTCTGTCTTCGTTCTCCAGTTCCTCAGGTGTCTTGATAATCTATGGATACAAGTCAGCCACATGAATAGTTCCAAGTAGTGCGACGCGGACCATGGTGTTTTCCCCAGCGTTCTGCCTGGATAGTTCTCTAAACCGATACCCCTTGAACGTCAGCAAACGATGCATATCCCTGATATTTCCAAGGTCCTCCTTCCACCTCGACTCGGTACAGATGCCCTCCTTCCAACCATGGATGAGACCCAATATGCGTGACATGACGGGTCCAGGGAATGGCGGTGGTCGTTCTGGGAATCGACGGACGAGCTCGTTTAGAAATTCCTTGGTTGCGATTTGGAGATGTAGTGGGTATCCACATGACTGGACGACGGTGTCGAGGAGGGCTAGTGCCAGGATACCGATATGAGGATTCCTATGATTTGCTAGCCGGGCAATCAGCATGACGCCTTCACGGGGCCTTGACACACGAGCGAATGAACATGTCACGACGATCGAACCAAGAGAGCCATGGGCTGCGCACTCACGTATTCGCCTTCTTGTTGTTTATAAAGTCTGCGATTTCGAGATGGTGAGCATAGTTTGGTTCTTGTAAGGAAGGGTCGCAGGCGTTGGTGATCAAGACTTCGAGCCTTGAAACTTTGAACCATGGCGTCGTTTGAGAGAGCATGCTGGAGTGGAAGACTCGCCGTGGGAACCCGTGTCAACGCTTTGACCGAAATGGTCATGTCAAGCCAGCTGACCCTTTGTCCACAACGATGAGAAAGACCAAAGCAAAGGGCCACACCAGGTCCACACCACCGAACAATCGGGGAGACGATGGACTTATAAATGTTGCAGGTGAGCCTCCTAGTCAAACGCATTTCCCCCATCTTTGAGACTCTGGTCATTCTTACAGACATACTTGATACCCCTTACTCGGACGACGAGGTTATCTACGCAGTATGGTCCAGGTACGAGTGCCGACCCTCTGATCTACCTCTGATCTGATCGATTGCTTCTAGACTTACTCTTGCGACTTCGAAGACTGTGGCAACGTCTTTACGAGAGCTTATGAGCTGAAGAAGCACAAGGCCACCCACGACAACCCAGAAAGGTACGTGTGTATTTCGTGACGTGATTACCCCGGAATTTGACCCCAGCCGATAGCGTCTTTCATTGCCCTCAATGCGACTTTATCACTCTTCAAAAAAAGAGCCTCGCAATCCACTTTGCATTGCAGTAAGCCTACCCCTTTAAAAGAGCATGTCGAAATGCTGATTTTCATCCTTTTCAGCACTGGCGAAAAGATTCACCAGTGTCCCGACCTCGTTACTTCTTCTCCCGGGGAACCCCCTGTACCCTGCGAGTACAAAACCAACGATCCCGCCGCGCTATCGAAACATCGGAAGAGGGTCCACGAATATGTACCACCGCCGAACCGTACTCGGCCCAAGGGTGTCCGCAAGCCCCTGGAACAGAGGGACGAGAACGTGACTCAGCCCAGGCGTTCTCCGCGTTGTCATACCCCCCCGCCTTCGCCTCGCAAAACGACTCGCGCACCCCGTGCGCCCAAGAATCCAAATGGCGCCACATCCGTCACCAATCCTTCCCCGCTCCGCAATGAAATCATCGACTTGGACGCGATGGACGTTGATGGCGATGACACGCTGGACGCTGACTTGAGCGGTGCAACCTTGTTCAATTCGGACGACGAGGAAATGAGCCTCGACATGCTCTCCGATCCTACGTTGAGTCAGCGATGGATGGCGAAGTACGAGGAGAGCTACACCACGTTCGAGCCGTACGTCCCGAAACCGCCCCGCACGGTCTCGTCTCCGGTGCTGGATGGGTTCGACATGGATGCGCGCCGGGAGGGATGTCTCTGCCCCGAATGGATGGAGGAAGCTGGGATCGTCGGTTGGAGCAAGTCTGTCGTTGAAGACGCACAAGAAATATTATGATCAATGCTTGCGCTGGACGCTGTACTCGGACTCATCGGACTTTTCTTCTCTGCATTTTCCATCCATTAACCTAGAATATCATTGCTCTCACTCGTTTGTTGTGTTCTTTTCCTGCATTCTCCCTTGTATCACTAGACAATCTTCCACTCTCGTTTTATTTATATCATACGGCAAACAGTTGAAATGTACGATGTATCTATTGCAAAAGAATACGGCAAAGTTTGTACCATCAGGATATGGCTAATCGGACGGCGATGATTTAAGTACTTTGTTAGCGGCAAGATCAACGACAGTTGGGGAGGAACGGATGATTTCACACCAGTCACGCGAAGAAATCACGTTGCCACTCTCCAAGCGTGGAGAAAGGCGTATGATGATAGCGGTTGCAAGCAAGACACGAATAACTAAGTACTGATATAGATATACAAACGAGTGATGTGCACAAGGACACGTGCGGGCATAAATACAATGCGAAACAAGAAAACAAAGCCGACGAACATTGAAAGCAAAGATATACTTAGTGTTAATAGATCCCCAGTAGTTCCTCCAATGTAGAACTGTCCCATCCCTCCACGCCGGCGTTGACCATCATCTCGGGGCAGAGACACCCTTCGCGGCCCATCCCTCGGAAGAAGATATTGTCAAAGTCGGACTCGGTCGCTCGGAGGCCCAGGAGGCAATTGTCGAGTTCGGTCGCGCTCCATGGATTCGCGTCGTCTATCTGGCGGGGGGCTTCCGGAAGATCGGGTGCCATGGCGAGAGGAGAGGCCGATGTTGAGAGAGTCGCGTTGCTATCGGCGTGATCGTCCTGCGGAGTGACCATCGGGGTCGTGTGAATCGATTCCGCGGTGGCAACGTGATTGTCCTGCGGAACGGCCGATGGGAGGGCGTGAACCGGTTCAGCCGCGGGAGACCCAGCGTTTTCAACATCGTCCATTTGATCGCTGTAGAGACCGTCCAGTTCGTTATCAATGTTGTTACTGCATGGACCTCCCGCATGCCAGGCGACGTCCGAGCGCGACGAGGACCCGTTGTCATCGGCGTGATTGTCCCGTAGAATGACACTCGAGATAGGAATTGGTGCAGCGGCGAGAGACACGGCGCGTCCAACATTGTTCGGCGTATCAGCGAAGCCGTCTAGTTCGTTATCGATGGTGTTACTACTGCATTGAGTTTCTGATACAGGTGTCTGCGAGGAGGAAACATCCGAGGGCGGTCCAGCCCACTGGTTGGCCTGGGCGTATGACTCGTAACGCGGACCTGTCAAATCAGTGGAAACAAACGAATTCGCACTGGATGGTACTTCTGACCTAAGAGCCTGGGACGAGGCACCATCAGAGGGGAGTGCAGCCCAGTTGGCCAGAGTGTACGACATGTCTGAACGCAGATCTGCCCAGTGTAGTCCTGACCGGGCAAGAGTGGCATCGCGAGCTGAACCATTGTTCATATCGTAGAACGAGCCCTGATGAGACATTGCGGAAAAACCATTCGAGGTATTCGAATGTGTGGGGAATGGAAGGGTAGTGATACTGTGGTTAGCCATTGGAGTTCCGTATGTGGATTCCTGTGCGAAAGTGGGATTGGTCGGCGCCTCGCCGTAGTACACAGTGTTCGGATTATGATAATAATGGTTGCGGGTTGAAATAGGTATTTGGTGCGAAGGTGGGAAAGTAGCGTGTGGGCCCGCAAACTCAGAGTTGGAATAGTGACGTGCGACGAATTCTGAATGAGTCATTTCCGCCATGGGGGTGCCCGCCTGTATCTGGGAACTGGGGGTGGAATTATAGGGCGATCCATGAATTAGACCGTAACTTGGATTTTGGAACTGATGGGCGTAATGCGATACCGTCGCAGGATTATTTGGAGGTAGGGGAAACGGCTGGGCGGAAACACTGCGGTAGGCGTGATTATTCTGTGGTGCGCCCGACAAACACGCATCACTCGAACTCGCATGAAGCGCAAGGGAGTGCGATGCTCCACTACTACCCGAAGAAGTGAGTTCCGACATCGGATTGGCTGTCTGAGACATTGTTAGGGAATTCTCCTGGGCAGAAGCGTCCACGCGTTGCCGTGCGCGCGAGCGTTTTGTGTTCGTTTCACATGAATGACTGGGTTTTCTGTGTTTTATAAATCAGGAATCATAATTGGTGCGATAGTGGGGACGAAGGCCTACAAGGAACTGTCCGAGTCCAAAGTGCGAACGGCTTTTATATCCTCAGACACAAGAGGCTCTTCGTCAGAACTAAAGTGGAGAAAGGTGAATATGGCGGTCCACAGAGAAAAAACGTTATGAGGCCTTACTGTTTGGTGAGGTGAGCTTTGAGGCTCTTCGGATAGAGAGTAGTAAACGAACAGTGACCACAGTGTAAGATCCTATCAATGTTCAAACTCAACATCTGCGATGTTAAAACGATGCTTTGACTTACTTCGAGGGATCATTGTGTCCCACAAGGTGCTTTCTTAAGTCTGAGGATTTTCGGAAAGTCGCACCGCAATTATTGAGATCACAAGTGAATGACTAAAACGAATCAATTGATCTGAGCTCTGATGAAATAAAGTGATGGACGTACTTTACTCATGGCGAGTGTTTGGTGGGTTTGGGGTTTGAGGGGAGGGGGGACTAAAGGAGGGTTGAGAGATTATTCCAACCTACCTGGATTTATGTGCATTAAGTCCCGACCCCGTAAACGAGCTTGGAGGCGCAGTCGGATCTCCCCGAGCCACCAAGATAAAGGAGAACAAGGGGTATGCCGGAAGATAAAGAAAGTCTGTGGTGGAAATTAAATAAGTGGTCGTAAGAATGGAGTGTACACGCGTCCTTCTGACGCAAACATGATGGTAATTTAATTGCGCTTTGACATTAATGTCTTGGAAGATCTCAAGGTTGCTCGGTGGAAGTACACCATCTCAACTGTCAAGCGCTTTGCTATTTTTACAACCTTGTCGGAGCTTAGACCGGACTAGGAATAACAGCTAGTATGACCCGGCTATTCCCGAAACAAAGTAGCGGCAGGAAGGCCGGACTTCAACAATTGAATCGCCGCTTCATGAAAGAGCAAAGCGCTTGTGCAACCGGATCCGCTTGACAAATCGGGTTTGCGTCGTTCACACCGAGCCAGCAAACTCAATATCGAAAGGGCAGCACCGTTCGTGAGTTCTCCTCTAATACTATAGTAGTTATGGGAGAGGAATTCAGACGATAATTCAATCAGAGTGCTTTTTTGCCAGATGGCCCCACAGGGACGCTCCGAGTCACATTCCACCGGTGTGGACAATCTACGTCATGACAGCAGAGCCAAGCTAATCTGTGCGATTCCAGCCATGTGAATGTGTGGAGCCTGCGCAAACAGCGGTGGGAACGGGCTTGATGATGATACCATGCATTTCCAGGCGCAGAAAACTCGTCCCGATGACGGTGTTGCACTAGGAAGCGGCATAGACATGGTGTTGTCCGTCGTGTCTCGACCATGCCGCCAGCCTGTGAGGACGACGGGTATCCTTGCATCGACAAGCAAGTCCTTGATTTTTCACCCTCTACCTCTTCCCGTAAATTTGTCAGGGAACTTCCAATCCAGCAATAATTACTGGTTCCACTATAGATGAATCGAACCGCATTCCGGCCCGAGATTCAATTTTTTTTCTGCGCCAACGAGTCATACACATGCCTTCTCGCTACACCGATAATTCAGCAGGATATCTACAAGCGAATATGCAATGCGAATACTCATGTTCTTGCGGGGAGACCGTCCGCATTTTCTGTCGGAGAATTTGGGTGTGAGTGTGGACACTTTCCTGTCACCAAGTCACATCCCCTGTGGGCGCGTACCCTCTTCTAATTCACAGTCATTGTGCATTCGAGATCCCACCCATTCACACCTGTCAAAATACCGATGCGCCATGCACTCAGACTAACATCCACACCACGGGCTTCGTGGCATGCGAAAGGTTCTCGCTTACGCGCTGCATTCCGCTTCTTCGCTACACCTCATTCAAGTTTGACAGAGGGGAATGCATCTCGAAGTCAGACAATGCGAACACAACTCGGCCCTTGAGCACATAAAGTGGGGTAGGTTGGGCGACGTCTTCATCCAATACCCTTCTACTTACGAGAATCGTGTCATTCTCTTGTACATTCTTATATTCCTGTTCATACTTGTTCCCCAACGACCCTACGCGAATCATGACCGGGGTATGTCTTCCATTAGTTTCAGCCGATTTGGCACTGACCGACTCATTGTAGATTTTCCCTTGCACCTGGGATGGCTGTAACATGGTGTTCAGGCGCGATTTTCAACTTCGCAAACACACGGCTATTCACGAAGATCCAGATAGGTGCGTGCGGGTGTCTTCGTGACGTGATCAATGTCAAACTCGACGACTATTTATAGGCTACACTATTGCCTGGCTTGCGACTTCTACACTTTGGACCCAAGGAATCTCAAGACCCACAAGACGCAACAGTAAGTTCACCTTTTCACAGGCTTACTCGGATGCTCATTTGGCTATCTCCAGCACCGGTGAAAAGAATATTCTGTGCCCTGACACCATCAGAGCACACGATGAGCCGGGGTCTGCAGCCCGCATAATTTGCTGCCCGTACAGAACAAACGACCGTTCTTTGCTGACGAGGCACCGGAAGAAGAAACACGCGTATATCCCGCGCCCGCGCACGTCCCCATCGCAGCGCCCTGTCAGCTTCACCTTTGTCTCCGCTCGGAATTCCTCGGCCGCCACCACGAAAACGACCACCAGTGTCAAGCAGCCAAAGGAGGTCCTGAAAGAAAAAGACGTCGTGCAACTTGCAAAAGAACGCGCGGTTAGCAAGGCCAAGAAAGCCAAAGCCCCTGCGACGGAACAGAGTTCCGAGGCGTCTTCTACGTCACAGGAAGAACGCGCGGTGAGCAAGACCAAGAAAACCAAAGCCTCTGCGACGCAACAAAGCTCCGGGTCGTCTTCTACGTCACAGGAAGAACGCGTAGTTCGCAAGAGCAAGAAAAAGAAGGCTCCTGCGACGCAAGAACGTTCCAGGTCGTCTTCTACGTCACAGGACGATCTTAGTTCTGTTGCTGCTGCCAGTAGCTCTAGCAACAGCGCTTCTTCCGATCGGTCCAAGGACGCTGGGCCTTCGTCTACGGCCAGAAACGGCAACGTCAAATTGGTCCCCGCAAGTCGAGGCGGTTCGTCGGGGCACGATCAACCCGCGGTGCCATTGTCCACGGCTCACAGCGACTCAATGCCGGGTATGGCGTTTACCCAGGGGACTTCGTCGAGTCCGCATAGTCAAGGTTCGCACACGGCTGCCTACGGAAGGACTGCCCCAGTCGTCCCATCAAACCAGGGCATTTCTGGCGCGCAAGATCGTTCGGCACGCGTGACGTCATCCTACCCAGCTGGTTCTGGTAGTAATGTCGTTACAGCCGCCGCTTCTCGACCCGCGTACGCAGCAGGCTATCCACTGCCAGCGACCGCGCCCACTCAAGGCACTTCGTCGTACCCATACGGCAACACCGCTTCGATGGCTGCTGCTCAACAAGGCATCTCGAACCCCCACGGTAACTCGGTACATCCCCAGTCTTACTACACGGCTGCTGACAACAACGTCGCCCCGATTGGCGCTCAACAAGGCTTTGTGGATGCAAATGGAGTCTTTGTAAATTCTGGAGCAACGTACGCAGGCTACAACAACGCGATGCTGGATGCACCCAATCAATACTCGTTCGCGCACGGCTACAACCAAACGGTTGTCTCGGCTCCCCAAGCCTCATCGTGTAGCGTGGCGGATGAATGGGTACGAACGTACGGGAGTAACTTTTTCGACGCTATGCCACCTTTTGTTTCAAACCAAGGCATTTCGTCGGATCCATATACGAACGCTGGATCCCCTAACACGATCACTCCGCCGAACCAAGACATGTCCCACGTCTACGGGTATATGGATTTTATGGAATGGCAGAACGCTACCGGTGCCTACGGCAACACGATGTCAGCCACGTGGAACAATCCCACCCTTGCGCTTACCGAACACACGCTCCTTCAGGACGCTCAAGGCCAATCTGCGTACGGGATGCAGAACGCGTCGGTCGCTCCCAGTCAAGGCATGACTGGCGTTGCTTTCCAGCCCGCCACAAATGCCGACTGGCCCATGGCTGCTTCAACGCAGCTGTCCGTGAATGGCACCGACAATGCCACATCCACGAAGGCCTCCGCGCGCGCGGACGGGTTGGAGGACTACCTGCGCCCAGAGCCAGATTGGATTCCCAAGGCCTTCTGGGACGATATATGGGGGCCCGGCGGTCGCTGATTCTATGTGTACCATTTTCTCTCTGCAACATGTATTCTTGCCATATACCCTCTTTTATCATACCATACCATTCATTTCATTATACCTGTGTATGCCAATCATGTAGTTTGCCAATCATACGCTGTGATTCATCATGAGCGAGACCTGTCGTACGAAGAGAAATTGTCGGTTACAACTTGTCGAATCCATTAAGAATCTTTTACATATAACTGGGAACACTTCAAGACATGGACGATAAGATGGCATATGTCAACTTACGCTTGGTCATATTCGTGGCGCCCTCTATCATAGAACGAGCGACTGGGGTCATGAATGAATAACTTGAACGAGTGACTGTTCTAATGCATGACGAACAAAGGGGAATGATCAGTCCAATCAAGTGGCCATCCCTAGTAGACGTGCCGCACCGCATGCAAGCGATTAGTGGAGGCCAGCCTCTAGTCTTGAAAAACGAGCGTGTATATAAGTAAGGACAGTCATCGCGCCACTTTCATAGCGCTAGTTAGAGGGTGTGGGATGAGGATAACTTGGATGGAAAGAATCATTCTGCGATCTTTATAAACTCGCAAGGACGTGCGGGAAGCCCCGACAAAGGAACAACGGGCAGTGATGTCATAGTTCGGATCGCTTGGAAACGTGGCGCCGGCCGGACCTTGCTTGAAAGTTGACACTGGTGCACCGGTGAGTTGACATATACGGAAGAGTATATACAAAAAGGGAAATTCTTTCCCTGGTGAGTTAGTTCCCACAATTATATGGGGTGAGAGAAACCTTGTCAAGCATCGTGTTTGAGAGCACACTCAAATCAACTTCATAGATGTCTATGTATCGATACAAAAGATGGAAACAATCGGATGAAAACATGCACGCGCACACGGCCAAGTGCCACACCAGGTCATCGCCCAACACCATGTGCGCTCAAAGTGCCGTGCCAACAAACGACTACCCAGGGAAATGCGTCAGCAAGACATCGTGCCAGAATGAATACAACCATACCATCCCGATCTTTTCTCCCCAGCAAGGCATTCGGAACGCGCATGAAAACTCTGGGTCATCGTACGTCGTAAGTTCCAGCAGCACCATCCCGGTCGCCACATCCACCCAGAAACATTTCGTCGGGCGACCGGGAAGGTGTTGTTGGAACCAACGGCGTACGAGGACCCAGAGTTCCCCAAGCCTCAACCAAGGCATGTCGAACGCACTCGACATGCCTACCTAGATCACCAGCTAGTAGACGTGAGTCGCATTCACGTTGGAACAGGATGACGCCTACCAAACACGCGCTCTCTCGACTTGAGACACGCCACAGAACGCGTTGGGCACTGCTCGTGCGGGCTTCAGCGACACTATGCTGGTCGCTCCCAACCAAGACATGATCGCCCACGGCGAATGCGGTCCCAACTGGAAACGCTTTAGAATGTGGACGAGATGGTATACATCAACTTACGCTTGGCCATATCAAGCGGCGCGGTGGCGCCACGATCATGGAAGAATGCTTGGACGAGTGGCGTTCTAAAAGGGTTCCTTTGATGGTGAGTCCGATCTAGAGGCGGCATAGTAGGATGTAACGTACCACATGCAAGGGAGTGAAGGCCATCCTCCAATCTTGAAACGAGCCAAGATGTGATCAGAGGATAAGTGAGGAGTAAGGACGCGACGATCTTATATATCCACAGCAAATTCGCTTGCGGCAAGTTCCGTTCACAGCAAGACCATCAAAGACGGCCTAGCAAGCGGGCCTAGCGTACATTATTTAAATCTGATACAGCGACGTATTCATACAGAAAAAGTTGGGTACATACAGTGAATGAATTAAATGACATATAAGCGGTATCAGTCCATAATTACATGGATATCATAGATGCATAGGGAGATGTGTGATGGGCATCAAAACGTGTAGTACTCCTTGTGAGCGTCCAACACGGACTGGTTCCAGCCCTCAATGCAGGCCTCATTCATCCACTCGGCGCACATGCATCCCTCCCGGCCTGTCCGCGTGTCGGGGATGATCAAAGGTAAAGAGGGGTCTGTGTGGGGAGGGACCTGGATGTGCTTCATCTCATTCAGGCCAAAGTTGCTGTAGTTCGTCTCGTACGCTGCCATCCAATCGGGAGACAACGTAGGGTCGTAAAGGCTGTTCAGATCCATCCCTTGCTCGGGAGCAACCGACGCTGAGCCGGTGAGGATATAAGCATTGTATATGGAGGAATCCGCTAGCGTTGACTGCACATGTGCATCCGCGTTTCCTGGCGGGTGCAGCGTGTGCTTGTTTCCGGACGCGTCAAAGGGATCTGCTTGCATTGACTGCACATGTGCATCCGCGTTTCCTGGCCAGGGATGTAGCGTAGGATTGTTGGAATCCGGTTGAAGTGATTGCATATGCGCATCCGTTTCTGCCCAGGGATGGGGCGCGTGATCGTTTCCGAACACGTCCAACGAACCCGCTGGCGTTGATTGCGCATGCGTATGCGTCTCTGCCCAGGGATGTCGCGTGTGATTGTTTCCGAACACATCCAACGAACCCGCTGGCGTTGATTTCCCATGCGTATCCGTTTCTGCCCAGGGATGTGGCGCGCGATCGTTTCCGAACACGTCCAAGGAGTCCACTTGCGTTGGCTGCATGTAGACATCCGCGCTCTCTAACCAGGATTGTATGGCGCGAACGTCTGCGGACAGAATCGGATCCGCTTGCATTGACTGCCCATACGCGTCCACGTTTCCCTGCCAGGGTTGCAGCGTGCGATCATTTAATGAGTCGGTGGACGTGGATGTGTATGCAGTACTGCTGCTGACGCCACTGGCCGTGCTAGAGCTAGATGATGGTTTGCGAGGGACGGCTGCGAGAGGGTGTTGATATGGCTCGAGAGGTCGACGTGCATTTTCGTCATATCTCCATTTGGAGAAAGAAACGGGGGAAGCCTGGGCGGCTCGACCACGACTGGGTATATATCCATGGACTTTCTTCCGATGTTTTGTCAGGGCAGCAGGATCGTTTGTCTTGAACGAGCAGCGTTCTTCACAGGTTCCAGTGCCAGATGCATCAACAACGATAACCGCTTGAGGACAGTGGTGAGCCTTTTCGCCAGTGCTAGACGAGAAGGACGTGGGCATTTGGAGGGTGAAGACACGGAAAAGTCATATTTACTGTGTTGCATAATGAATCGCGAGGTTCTTCTTTTGTAGAGTGATAAAATTGCATTTTGGGCAATAGAAAACACTAAGGATAACAGTCAATTTCGACAGGGGTCAAGTCACGAGTAATTGTACATACCTTTTTGGGTCTTTGTGAATGGCAAGATGCTTTTTCAGCTCATAGGCCTTGAAAAAGACCTTGTCACAGGCGGAAACCGTGCAGGGGTAATTCTGAAATACATCACTCAGTTCCAAATCCGCACAGGGAGCAGAAAACACACCTTGGTCATGATAAATGTTTGTGGCAGGGGTGTCTCTCGGGGGTGGTGGCAGTATGTTTCTAAGTGGGGGACTCATCCAGACCGATGGTTTATATCTCTCATGTTCCCGATTGTTGGACATCGACAGTAATGTGGAGACGTGACTTTGACTTTCCGCCTCTTTGTCCAGCTTGACCTGAGCTCAAAGCGGGGAGCCGCTTGACGAGTTCGGCAGATATTCTCCAAGCGTTTTAGCATCTTCGATGGTGGACTTGCCATCTCGGGCCTTTTTCTCCGCGGTGGACAAAGCAAACCTCCACATCGATGAAGTCCATTACGTAGGCACGTACTGGGTTGGCAGTGAGTGATCTCGATGGGATTTTCTATACAAAAAGTTACGCACTGTAATCACAGTTGTGACTCTTTTTTCTCATCGATGTAGGTCGATCGAGGACTTGAGGAATTGGCTGGAGAGTGACAGTCAAAGTCAAAACGATAGATTGCCATTTTTGGACGATCAAAGCCTTATGACACAGCCACAGAACACCTCTGCCATTGTTCCATCACTGACAAACACAGGATAGCCTTCAACCCTGCAATTCCACATTTTTATTGACTGACGTTTGCTCAGGAGGATTCTGACCTCGACTGAGGCTTGCGCACGAACATGCATTCGGCTGCGGAATCGTGGCATAGTGCTATGGTGGTATCGGTGAGGCACATGGGTTTTGCTTATTTCACAGTATATCGTACGAGTCCTGCGAAAATGTGCTACACGAGGCTATATTCCTTGAATCCTAAAATGAGGGGTCCATATCCATCGTGATGAGGCCAACAACTAGCCCCTCATTGGCTCCAGTATTCCTTTTGTTGGTCGTCGCAAACGCGTTGCACAGGACCAACAAAGTTGTCGAGGCTGGACTATTCATTAATAGAACCAAAGTCCTTGACCATCGGGACCACAGTAGTGAGTCGCTTCGAAAACGGAGAGGGGAAGATCAGAGAAAGTTGGAGGACATCGCCTGTATTGGTACAACAATTCGATAGCCGTCATTTTCTACCAGTCATAAATGTTTCAGATCCACCCGTCAAACGAGCGTCGGGTATCGAGATATCTAAACATGTATGGCGTCCAAGAAACGTTTTCCCCGAGCGCAAGGGTTGAATACTTAGAGTGAACGTCGCAGTATGTAACGTCACGTAAACAAAATGGTCGCCGGTCCTGAATTAACCTGGCCGTAGAGCGGTCTTGGGGCGTTGAGCCACAATTTTTATAGCACCAAGGCAGAGGGTTTATGCGTGTCCTCGCCGTAGAGTCTTGGCAAAATGTCTCACGTACAGGCGCGGGCCCCCTCGACCGCGCAGTCGTCGTGGCAGAAAACGCCCCCTTGGTCAAAAGATTGTGCGACAATGATGAACAACAAATGCAACATTGCAACGTACGTGAAGCCCTCCGTCTTTTTTTCCCAGCCATATAGCGGTGGTGTGTATAGAGCGATCATCAAGAAGACCCGAGTGGTCGGATCTTGGTGATCATGCGGCCTACGCCCAAAGATACTTCGTCTCGCGCCATATACTTACCGGTCCGACTGGTAATTGGTAAAACTTCAGTCTTGGCCATATATGCAGAGGCCGCCATCAGTGCGGGAATACAGTGGGCCGATCTGGCTGTTTGTTTATATCGCGATTCTGGGGGACGAGTCGGACCATGCGAGCATGCGCCCTCATTTGCTATTGGTTAGATTGCACTTTCATTCCGCCGAACAAGTGATGAGGGATACCCTACTCCCAGAGGAATGCGGTGATGGAGAAACGACGCGCTGCCATTCCCCACCGCGCCTGCTCTCGACAGACCTCGAAGTGCTCTGGAGCCCCGATGCTTGAAATACCTCACTGTGTGACACATGTGCATCATGTGGGTTGTGGTCAGGATCTGGACTCGAACGTACGTACGAGCAAAATGTCATGATAAAGGCACATGAACACAGGACCCCGAAAGATGTGAGCGGCTCGGTGTGCTTCTGCCACTGCGTCCGCGTACACGGACTCGTTTCGTTTGAATCCGTGAAGTTGCAGGTCCAGTTAATTGGCGTGTCTGCACAAGTCCAGGGATCCTACAGCGTGGTGAATTCCAAAGCGTAACGGGTTTGCATCAAAAGACAAGAAAACTCGTACGATGATACCCTGGATCAGGTGGCATGCTGCGCATGATACAGCTTCGCGAGACGCCAACACCGGGGTCAATACTTAGTCATCGCGAGAAAACCGAATGCTTTGAGCGTTATGATGTGAATGAGTGGATTTGTCCGTCTCACTTCGCCTCTTGGACGTGGAGATGTTGATATGAAAGGGTGTACTCGCCGTCATGGCGCAGAGTGTTCGGTCAGATTCTGAGTGGCCTATATATAATTAACACCAGGCAGCGCCGAATCGTTCCAGAAATTCCTGTATGAAACGTGAATAAGTTAGTTCAATCCTAGTACACGAACAGTGTTCCTCATGCACATACACCCAGTCCCGAGTATTCGTTGTCGTCGAGAATCGAGGTTTATTAGAAGGAGAACCAGTTTGAGGACTCTTTGAGCCCTCGAGCAAACGCCGATTGGCAGCTCTGGAATTTCGCAAAGCACCGGTCCCTTGCTATCAGCGCTGACGCCGTTATGGGAGCATTCTAGTTATTGGCGTCCATTCTCGCCATTACCGGACCCACGGCGACACCAACCAGCGAAATGAGTTCGGACGAGGCATGGAGACCGATGCCGACGGAGATATAAGGGTTGAGGGATAAGACATATTTGGACACCTCGAGTTCATGGCCGTCGGAGAGTGCACACACGGTTGCTACATCGTACGTGGTGTGTGGTATTCAGTGGTCACGAAACGGCTAAAATGCCGTTATGCACACGTCATTTATGAAGAATTAACCACAGGGTGCAAAACGTCGAACCTGATAAGCCATCCCAACCGAGGAGGACAAACCCTGTTGAAACGTTGGACGCGAACCATGGCGGAATGGGAGTAGAAGTTCCCACTGTAAGCGGATTGAATTGGGTTCCGAGTATGCAAGGTAAGTTAGGTTTTGAGATCGAAGTGCTGGACGGATCATGCTGAGATGGCACCGCCTGGCTCTGCACAGCGAGCACGACCGGGGGTGGAATCGACATGAAATCTAGCGTTCAGGCGCAAAATGGGATTGGGGGTGTTGTAGTTAATATCACTACGTGGGCCCTCGGAAGGGAAAACAACTTGAGCGAAGGTGTCATAGTGGTACTGGCAGCTGTGCTGGGGTGCAACAGTACATCCTTATGCTTGAGAGTGAGTTGATCGACGCACAATGACGAAAAGGTCACTGACGATGATTTGGCAGAGAATGAGGAGGAGTCATGGACGATGCCGGCAAGAATGAGCCGTGCCAGCACACCGTCGCCTCGTACGACGTCGGGCGCTGTTTATAGTGCTGGCCACCGCAGTAAAGTGGTGCACGCCCATCATGGGCGGTGACCGCATGTAGCTAGGAGATTCTCGCCATTGCAGGGCGGATTCTCATGATTCGGAGCTGTGAAATAAACGGTAGTATGAGCTGAATCTCACCGAGTGGCAGTGGGAGCGAGCTAAGAGCCGCGCAGCTCGTTCTTCTAGTCAGCGACACTGCTGAAAAACATAAAAAATAAGTTTCACTGGCGTTTCTTGTTCTTTCTCCTCCACCATCATCGACCGAGTCCGGTCTTCGATGTCGTCCTCGAGCTACCATCCGCCGCCCCATCTGCACCGTGTCAATCTGCACTCGCATGGCAAGCGCCCGTTCGAAGAATGTGGCGGGTATGATTCAGATCCTGACAACTCCATGCCCATCCAGCCCACCACAAGTGGCACCTCGTCGTCGTCAAACAATCATCGCTTTTCGACAACAGCCAACTCGGAGACGAGAAATAAGAGAGCTCGCAGTACAAGCTCAACCAGCACAGATGACTCCAATCCGTCCTCGAGTGGTTACAACACCGCACAGTCCAGCTCACGCAGCGATCTCTCCGATGGTCCATCTGCGCTGCCCGTCAACGCGGTAGACTGCCCAATGCGTCCTGTTGCCTCGCCTCGTCCCTTTGTCTCCACACAACAAGTCCACATGTCCGATTTGCATCTCCCAGTTCCACCCGCACAACCTCAGCGCTCCCATGTACCCACACCTCCAATGCCAGAGGATACCCTGCGCACTTCTCTCCAACGTTTTGCAGAGTTTGACCGCCAAATCGCGGCTCTCCGTACTTCCCTCGCAGCGACACGTTCCCCACCACTGCCTCCTTTTCGCCCTTCTGTTCCTTCCGTTGATGGCGACCCAGCCTCTTCAAATGACCATTGGCATCCTAATTCATCAAATTTCCTTTCTGATGGCACTTCTGGCCTTGCCTCGTCTAACATGTCTCTTGCACCGAACGAAACACTGGACTCATTCGCATCTTCCAATGGTCAGCATGCCACAAACCGCCTGGATTCAATTAACCTTTTCTCGCCTTCAGACAGTGCTAATTTAGTCACATCAACCCCAACCCCGTCCGGTAGTGTCCCCTCTGCATCCTTCACACCCACTTATGGCAATGTCCCTCGACATCATCTCTGTCCTCCTTATCGCCCTTCTACCGGCGGCTCCTCATCCCTCGTCGCACACGAGCGCATGGGGGAAACCATCTCTTCCAGTTCTGCGCCTTCTATCATGCGGCCCTCCAACGAAAATGCCACACGAGCGGGCGTCAGATCATCCCTCTTTGTCGAGGCGCCTTCATCCTCTTCTACTTCCCACATCAGACGCCTCCGTGGGAGCTTGTCTCCTCTCGCGTTTTCCCCCGATCCCCCACCGCTTTCACCGCCATCCATCGTTACTGACGATGTCCTGCTCAGGTATCGCACACTGAATCGCGGTGATCCAGTCAATGGTCGATCGCAGAGGGGTGGGCTTGATAGTCCGGCTGTGAACCAGGATCACCATGTCTCGTCGTCCCGTCCGGGAGATCAATCAGGTGAGCAACCACGTAACATTGTCATCTCTTGGCACTGAGAGGTTCCTCGTCGTTGACCAGCAGGATCTTCATCGCATAGTCGGCCCAGTGATCGCGCACGAGTTATCAGGGAGCATTCCACAGAGCGTGAACCACTTCCCACTGTCTTTGATGTCTTCAGTCTTGGCGAATCTTCTCACAACCAAAGCAGGCCAGCGTCCATCCGAGAGCCTGGCGCATCTCGATATACCTCTATCGCGGGTGCGTACACCATGGTGGCGAGTTTGTACTCGCAAACTGAATCATGCTCTGATTGACAGAACCCATTGCCCCACGTGCGTTTGGAACACACAACGAAAGGTCGAGGGGTCCTGGACCCATAACCACTGCAAACAGTGTTAACCAAACCTCACAAGACACGTTCGGCCGCCTCAATTCCTCGTGGGCATCCATCCCATCCTCCAACTCGCTCATGTCCGAGAGTGCTTCCGAGCGACGACACGCGCTTGCTCTCGAGCGGTTCCGCGCACGGTCTCGTCGATCGAGTTTTGATGCGGACGACGAGTCGGAGGGTCGGTGGTTGCAGGACTCGCCGGGCGAGCGCGAGAGTGGCCGTGATCGAGTGGCATCGCCGATACCGCCGATTCCACGCGTCGAGGGTTTATCTAGGACTGGAACAACCACGCACATGGGTCCGTTTGGCGTGAGCGCCATGCGTGCGCCGCAGCCGACAAACAGGACCGAGCCCGCGACATCGACGTCGCTGCATTTCTCCCAGCTGTCATCGGAATTTGGGAGGATCGAACCGGCCAATATGTGGATGCTCGATTGGGATACTTCGAATGTGACAGAACAAGAACGACAATTACGAGAACGGGAGCGGGAACGAGAGCGGGAAAGGCAGCTGGATCGACAGCGCGAGGAGTGGGAGTGGGAGCGCCAGCGGTCAAGTATGGATGTCCGAGGGAGGGGATTTACTTCTGGGATGACTCGGCCGTCGACGAGTTTGGCCAGAGAAGAGTCGCACCCTCCTGTGCCGACTATGGCGGGTTCATCGAGGCCGGCTTTGGGTCTTGGAAGCGGGCCGAACACCACGCCAAGTGTGGCCACAACGACGATGGCGGCGACGACAAACAACAGCCAACAGTATTCGTATAGCAACTTGAATCTATCGTCTTTCCAGTCTGGGTTGTTCAGGGACTCATTGAGGAGGAATGCAGAAGTAGACCAGGCGTCTTTCTCCTCGAGCGTAATGCCTTCTGTGAACACTGGGGACCCTCGCGCTGCATCACGACTCGGGTTTGAGGACAGTGAAAGTGACATGGATTTGGATGATTTCGTGCGTACAGTACGTGGTATTTTCACGCAGTAGCACTAGTCTGACAACTTTTGGCTTAGCGTCCACCTTCTCCAGAATGGTCTCGACCACAACCTTACGCTGGGTAGGATATCCCCAGTGGCAGTAGCATATATGCTGATTCCCCACTTTTCTCGTAGCCGCACGCCTCCTCCTGACTATTCACCACCGCCTCGCAACTTTAGTCTTCGACCTGGCTTCTCTGTTTGGCGGAGAGGCAGTATCGTCTTTGACTCCCCAACACGTTCTCAACACCACCGAAACACGTTTACGTCGCCCGTACGGCCAGGCACGTCTGGCCCCACGAGACCGACGTACGAAAATAATAACCGGCCCGCTCCGGAAAGAGCGGAGCGCGATCGATTCCTCCCAACTCGAATTTTTGAGAGTTTCCATCGTTCCCACGAGGACGGACGGCGGAATGTGTCAACCGCACAAGCGTTCCACGCACCCCACCAAAATCACGCGCTAATATCGGGTTCGGGTGTTTCGCCCAGCGACGCCATGAGCGTACCTCGGAGCGCCAGCGCAAATGGGAACGGGAACCGCGCCGGTATGGATGTTGGAGGTGAACATAGGCGGGGATCGCTCGGCCTGGGTGGCTCGATACGCTCCCGGCTGGCGCGGTTTACGAATGCGCAGTCCCCAGGTACGACGGAGTCGTCGACGCGACCGCGGTTGGCATCGCATCCGATTGGTGCGAGGCCGCAAACGGACCAGCGACGAGCGTTTGGGGGCGCGGTGCAGGAGCAGGAGCGCACGGGTCCGATGGCATGGAGTGTGGAGCCGGCGACGAGGGATGTGCCGTGGCGTGCGCCGTCGGGGACGCGCGGTGCGTTTGGCCCTGCGTCTACGGGGGCTGTACGGAACGAGGTGGCCGAGGTGGAGCAACGCTCGCGGTTGCGGACGTTGCGGCAGCGGTTCCAGTTGGACAGGGGTAGCGAGGGTATGCGAGTGTTTAGGCCTGGGATGTTGAGAGCTGCGATGGGGAGGAGGGGGAATCTGGGTGATTATGTGGTACGTGGTATTTTCGATGCTGTTTGGAATGGGCTCATGGTCGTGCTTAGCCGGACGAGTTGTTTGATGATTCATACGAGGCGTTATTGTCGCTGTCGAGCATGTTGGGCGAGGCTCGGTCGAAGGCGACGCCGGAGGATGTGATTACGACCCTTCCGACTGGGACGTTCAAAGAGTGGAAAAAGGACAACAGTGAGACGAGGTGTCCGATCTGCTTGGAAGACGTGGGTACCGTTCGTCTCTCTCGTTGCGTTGGCTGAGGTTGCTCTATCTGGATAGTACGAGCCTTCGGATGTCGTCACGAAGCTTATAGAGTGCCCGCACTGGTTGCACAAGAATTGTTTGGAGGTGAGTAATATGCGTTCTTATAAGGTTGTTCAGTGGTATTGACGATGTACAGCAATGGTTGAGGACGGCTAACACCTGTCCTGTATGTCGCGAAAAAGTCAAGTCGTCCCCCAAGCCCGCGCCCCGTAGGCGTCCATTCCGAGATGCATCAAATCCGCCTGAGACGAACCATGGCGCAAGCAGTTCGACTTCTGGGAACGGTGGCAGGCCCTTGCAAACGAACTCACAATCGAACCATGGTAGACCGGTGTCGTTTGCGATCGTGTTTGACCGGATGATGAATGATGGAAGGGACCCCACCGAGACGTGGCCGTCTTCGACGTCTCAGGTCACGCCAGGAACACGCGATCTGCATAGTGTCATGCGGGAGCGTCTACGGGCTCGGGAGCAGTTGCAGCAACGCACGCGCGAGCCCCCGCATGGGCAGGACCTGCCTTTCCATATCCGCGTGCCGCCTACGGGCCAGCCTGCACCTTTGCCTCGTCCGCCTACAAGTGCCGGGATGGCGACGGACGGGCCTGCGCGTCCGATTGGGTTCGTGTCGTTGCTGCGTGGGCAGGGGTCTGATTCGAGCATCAGTACGAGCTCGAGCTCGAACATGATTGTGGATGAAGTGGATACGAGTGGGCGTCGTCCAATGGGTGGTCCCGGATCGTTGTTCCTCGACATGCCGACGACGCAGCGCAGGGAGACGGTGTTTCCGTTTGTTCCACCGCAACCGAGTTTCGAGGCGAATGCGTCGACGGTGGTGATTTCGAGTTCAACCGAGTGGCGGGGTGGTGTTCGGATGCATGATGGGCTGTTCAATGCGGAGTCGCGATCGTCGTCGTCAGGGTCGTCGTCCTCGTCGGTGTCTGCGCCGCGACCAATCGCGAATCGGCTTCCCATTCACGAGGACAGTCCGTCTGAAGAGTACATGTTTGGATGGCATCTTGAACGGTGAACTTTTTCCTTAGATTTTCTATATCCCTCTTAATCTGTCGAGTTGTATTGTATGTATCTGGATCTTGTGTATTTACATTGTTGATCCGTTGATGAAACACGCACGTGTCCGAGTGGCCACTTATTTTCGACGTCGGTCTCACTTGCTCCTCGAACCCACATTCCGAGCCGACGTGAGTGTCCTTTTCTTGTATTTCTCCAGCTCTTTTGCTCTATTGTTTCGCCCTGACGGTGTTCCTACCCCGAGCGATGCCAACTCAAAAACTTAATTATACCCGCTCACAGCTCGACAGGAATTTAGGCGTCGACAGCGACGCTTCTGTCCCTGATCACCCATTCCAAGTCTCTTCAAATATCACCTTCATCACCCTGGACGCCTCTTGTAAACGCGCCCGATGGACGCTCAAGAGCTCGCGCGATGGACCCGGTTCGCGGCCAAGGGCGGTATTGGCAAGTGTACCGCCGTCGTCGACTGCATCGCACAAGAGATGGGCGAAGACCTCATGTTTCTCAAGGCGAGTATCGTCCTCGTTCGACTCGTCGCCACTGACGTGTCACGCGTTTGCAGGACGACCAGATCACCGTGTTAATGCAGTTGCCCGACGCTGGGGACCATGTCTATCTCGTGCGTCGTTTTATTCGCGCGTGTTGCTACTGGCGCGTTTTCCTTGCTGATGCATTGTTTTCGAACAGGGCCATTGCGAAGGCGTCGTCGGTCGGTTTTCTGGCAAAGACGTGCGGTTCCACGGCAAGCTGAAGAAGCCCATCATGGCAAAGAGGGGCAGCGTCAACATCAGCAATGGGCACCCCGAGAGCAGAACGTCCATCTCGTTGCTCGACAGCACGAGAGTTGAACTCGCTGGCCAGAGGTCTCGGCACGCTTCTGAATCACCATCCAATTCCAGGCCAGCATCGAGGGCAAAGCAGACGCCCTCGCCTGCTTATTCCAAGTCGCATACACACATGCTGTCCTACTCGACGTCTTATTCACGCTATTCAGAGGATCGGCCGATAACTGACTCTCGTGATACAACTGTAGTCGGCAGCACGCGCACATCCACCAAAGCTGGACATGCCAAACACCCGGAGATGGCCATCTCGGTTTCTGGTGCTTCCATTTTTTCCGTAGGGTCGGCCTCAATCTATTCGGAAGCTTCGACTGCGACCTCCGTTTACTCGGCGGCGGATGCTGCCTTTCATAGGTCTGGATCTCGAAACGGGTCGATAGACTCTGCCAAGTCAGAAGTCACCGAGCGGGATGTTCCTGGGGACCCTGAGTACGGCAGCGCTCACCAAACCCTCGGTGCTTCGGATTCACACACACTAGGTTCTCCTCCAGTCTCCACGTCGACGCCGAACGCGATGCTCTCAGTCTCAGCCTCAACATCGACCACGACTTCATTGACAGCCTCTACCTCGACGTCGGGGACGTCTTTTGCGTCGACGTCGACGTATGGCACCGATCCCGTCAATGGTTCATTTGGTTCCGTTGGGTCAATCTCGGAGCTGGAGGCCAAGCAATTTGACGCGAGCAAGCTCCATTCGGAAACACAAGCTGGTTTCATTCTTGTTCCGCCGCCTTTGGAATTAGGTGGTAAACATGCCACGCCTCCGCCTGTCGTCGCTCCCCTTCGCGTGAGCAAGTCACCCAGACTGACACCATCGCCTGGTCTCCCTCCATCTTCACCGCTTCCCGTGCCTCCCGTGACGTCTGGCGAAAATCCACGGTCAACTCCTGTTTCTCCTCCGCTGCCCAGTCCGCTGTCTCCTGCACTACCCGCTTCTCTCTCGCCACGAACGCCAGTCTTTCCTGGGTCATTGTCGCCTGGTCTGCCAGGTTCGTTGGCACCTGGGCAGCGTTCCCCTGGTCTTCCAGGTCCGTCCATTTTTTTCATGACGTAATCCTCCATCGCTAATTTGCCCTGTATCAGGTTCACTGTCACCCGGTTTCCGTTTACCAGCGTTCCCATATGGTGCTCATGCTCAGGCGCAGTACACGTTCTCGTCTGGATCGAATACCCCTTCGCATTCGCCCTTGCCGAGTCCGTACGGTCCCAACCTGTCGCCTTCCCTGACGAACCCCAACACCGGCCCGAAGTCAAATGCCAACGAGAGCAGCGCGCTCACTCCTCCCACGCGTACGCCATCCGTGCCTTTGTCTCCTTTGGCGGGCCAACCACACACCGCGCCGCTATCACCGCCGCCGAGTTCACCGCTGCCGCCTGTACCAGGG
>JBBPSB010000191.1:0-36241 GCA_038093375.1 Xerocomus brunneocitrinus
TGGTAAGCCTCCCCAGCGCGAGCGTGAGCGTCGTCATTTCGAGGCCGCCGTCTGGGACCGCGCGAAGGTCGACGACGTAGGGTGCGCCGCACCACCCTACGAGCGCGGTGGAGATGCTGCTTGTGGAGATGGCGATGGCGGCGAGGAGGGTGCGGCCTGAGAGGGGGAGGGAGGATTCGAGGATGAGGAGGAGGGGGGACATTGTGAGCGTGAGGCCGAGGGAGGCGAGGGAGAAGAGTTTGAGGCGGCGGAAGGTTTGGGTGAGCGGGCCGTGGTATGTGGTGGAGAGCGGGCGGGATGTTACTGGCTGAGTGCAGGCTAAAACTGGCGCGAAAAGACGGCGCGGCGAGCGAGCATGATGTTTATAGTGGAGGCGTAGCGTTGTGCGTGCCAGCAATCTGGACGACATGAAGGACGGAAGCAGGTTTTCAATACAGCCACCATGGATGCGCCCGTCTACTATTCGAAAGCCGAGTTCATTGAAACGGTACGAACGCGTCCTCTTTCGTGGAGGAATGACATCCAGACGTACTGAAAGGATACAGGTAACAAGGTCTCTCGGAGAGCTACTATCGCAGGTCCACAAAACATCATCCTCGGTGGCAAGACGATCATATCGAGCGGTGCAATCATCCGAGGGGATCTCAGAAGAACTGGGCCAGGACATGCAGTAGTCATATCCCTGGGCAGATACTGTCTGATTGGGGATGGCTGCATCATGAGGTGCGTTCACATTCCATCCCGCTAGACACGCACCGCACCATGCTCGTTGGCAGGCCACCATATAAAACATACCGCGGAAACTTCAACTATTATCCAATGAAAATTGGAGATCACGTCCACATTGGCGCCAACTCTGTCGTTGAAGCAGCAACCATTGGCAACCACGTTGTAATTGGAAAGAATTGTATCATCGTACGTGTGTAGATTTGCACTTCTCCGATGCATCCTCAGAGTTTACTTTGCAGGGAAAGTTTACAATCATCAAAGATTGTGCCCAGGTTGCAGACAACACTGTCATCCCGCCCAATACTGTCATCCCCGCCCTGGCACTGTTCGCTGGATCACCAGGTTCGCGTCATCTTCTGGTTCGTGACTGATCATCGTTGAAGAAGCACCCAGGTCGTTTCGTCCAAGACCTTCCAGAGTCTACTCAGGAGATGGTGGAAGCGCAAACGAAGCAATACTATACTCGATTTCAGCCCTTGGACCGATGAACGGTTGTTTCGCATTCAGTGTTCCTGTACGTTCTCACTGTAAAACCATGTATTATAGTTTTTACCATTCCTTTGGTTGACAATACAACTATACCCTAGCAAGGCGCGCAGGCATGGCATGGGGCCTCTACATAGATCAGGTTCGCTAACCCGACCTTTGCATTGTCACAGATTTCGAACTAGTCTTTCAAGGCGCGCAGGCATGGCATAGGACCTCTACATAGATCAGGTTCGCTAACCCGACCCTTGCATTGTCACAGATCTCGAACTAGTCTTTTTCTGTAGTTCGTCCTAATCAGAAGTGATTATGAGGCGTTCCACGTGGATGTGGACTAACCCCAATCGTTCAGTGTAGCTTCGGCGCCTTGATCATTCCGAGTGGTCTACTCACATCGCCACTTCATCAATCATGTTCGCTTGCCTTCCGACTGATCCGTCGGACGAACGGGCCGGATCATCGGGGCGAAATCCCTTGTTTCAGAGTCCAGACCCTGGTGGACATCCTTGATGAATCATTCATCTAAGCAGAAATTCGGGTCCAGAATCTTGACCAGCTGGCGATTTGCTTGCTAGAGCCAGCGCAAACCGCAGGCTAACACGGTTGGTGGGAAGTGCCACCCAAAGCTATAAGCCGACTTTCTAGAGCCCACAAACCCATCGAGTGAACACTGGACACCTTGGTAACCAAGGCTTCACGCCAATTGCAATGCTCAATTCGGAGGAGGTGAGTACATCGGAAGCACCCTTCGTCCGCTAATGTTAGGCACAGATTCAAACCATTGGAGAAATCATACGTTCGCTTCTTGCGGAGCACAATATCTCTTATAGAGTCCCTTTGTTCGACAACGAACTTCATCAGGCATGCATCGACGAGGCCCTGCGCCGCGGCTACCCAATAGATGACAAGTCCTTGAGAAAGTATCTGCATCATAGCGTCAACTATGCAGCCACAACGAGCACAAAATGTCCTCACCGTCCGGCTCAGATATGGCTCGCGCTCTACACGACATTCAACTATTATTTCGACGACGCGATTTCCCGTTTCCCTTTAGCGATCCCAGATCTCTATCTATTCAATGACCGGTTTACCAGGGGGCAAAAGCAGGGGAATGCAGCCTTGGATGCGCTCGCAAACCTCATTCACCAGGCGCCAGACTTGTTTCCGCCAGTTCTCTCCAATCTAGTCATCACATCAGCTTTAAACTCGGTCACTGGCGTCTTACTCGAGTACGAGACCTCGTCCATGCAGGTATGGCCTTTCATTCCTTCGAAAACATCTGGCTGATAACGACGATAGATTTCGAGTGCCGCCCGACAATATCCCATTTACCAGCGAAACCTGTCTGGCTTTCCGGATGCCTACATGTTCATGGTGTTCCCGCGTGAAATCCCCTTGACTGGGTTCATCCAGGCGATCCCGGAGCTCAAGCAGTTCATCAACGACGTCAAGTGGGTACCCTGTCCGCCATCGCCCCAACGTTCACTGACCTACTCCAGTGACGTACTGTCATTCTACAAGGAAGAACTCGAGGGTGAGAACACGAACCAGATCTCCCTCATAGCAGCCCGAAATAAGGAGTCCAAGTTGGACACTTTGAGACGCGTGGCGGGGTCGATCAGGATCCAATACGACAGGATTGTGGCGATTTTAAATGGGTGTCCCGAGGCTTGCGATGCCTTTCGGCACTATGTCGTTGGGTATTTCGATTTCCACTTTGCCGTGGAGAGATATAGGCTGGCGGAGCTGGACCTGTAAAGCGGATACCGTGTCCGCGCTGCGGTGACAATTGTGCACCTGGACCGTGGTGACTTGCTTTTCGTCGAAACAGGTACAAGAAATGACAAGGCGGGCATCACGTACCGCAAGAGCCAGGGGTCGGAAGCAAACCGATTGGGCACAACATACTGAGAGCCGGTTGGTTGTTGCTCTGCGTGACATCATGAAGGCTTTGCTACATACATTGGTGGGATTTCGAGTGTAAAAAGTACATGATTTGGATTCGTATCATAGATTATCGATAAGGTACTCTCGTTTCAACATAAAGCATGAGGTAGCGTATGTACATAGGATTAACGTCCTGCACGCACCGTCGGGGTGCCTGGAACCATAATGTCCACTTTCCGGGGGATCATAAACCCCTGGTCGATCCAACAGAAACAGTGTTTCTTTGGTGTCGGGGGCCGCGACTGAACAAACAACTCTTGCAATGACATCAAGCATGACGAGAAGTCGGTCGTAGGGTGTTTCTTCAAAACATCTCTCCAGGTCGACTGAGCCTACAGATTCGAGACGTTAGCCAGGTCGAATCTTGCACGAACAAACACTTGCCAGATGTTCAGTAATCCAGTCAAGATAGGCGATCAACCGGTGAAGGTTGTCGAGGGTGACTTCCAGCCCGGTCACAAACGTTTGGATCCCACCATCGATGGTGGTCGCGGGATGACGGAAAATGCCCTTCCACCACAAGACGTCGGACCTCTCTGCGATACTTTGAGCAGCATGCTGTCCTGAAACGATCGGCAACAGCTGTCGATGGACGGCACGGACGTGCTGCAACAGTCTTCTGGCACGTGGGCGTGCAGCGGAATACTCCAGGAGGAGGTTTGACGTTGTACGCCAAAATATTGCCTGTAGACGTGCATCCGGAAGCTCTCCGCGTAGTGGAGAACGATGTGAAAGCACAGGTTCGGAGATGAGGCCACCCAACTCGTCCAGCGCAAGCGCAAACTAAGAGGGCATTAAATGACGCAGGTCGTCAGAACGGAAGGAACGTACGCTTCTGCCAACGAAACTGCCAGGCGTGAAGTCAAGAAGAGATGAGTCGAACGATTCTGTCAGATTGGCCAATGGATCGACTCCTTGGGGTAGCTCGGAGAGGTTGCGTCGTACTATGACACTTGGGATGCTGAGTGGTGGTGTCAACGTTGAAAATGGGCTATATTGACCAAACAACTTACATCGTACGATGTGCTTCAAAGAAAGCACGAAGGGGTAAACCGAGGTCAACACTTAGCGATGACACAGCCTTCGCGTGCTGAATTTGTTCAGAAAGAAACTGTAAGACGGCGACGTGCTGATCTCCGGGCTCATATAGTGAAGGATCTCCGTGGAAAGGAAGAGTTCTCGAGCGGGATGGAAGGGGAAACCGCGATACTGATAACCGGACATCTGTTTGTCCCGGTAATTTAGAGGTATATGAAGACTAGAGAAAGGCGTTCAGCACCCCAAAAAAATGCTAATAGATCATTAAGTACCCATTCGAGAAGTCCCCATATCAATAAACAGAACGTGACGATCCCTGTAATAGTGTTCATAACATCGCAAGCCGGATTCGTCAACCCTTCAAACGCGAGTCTGAGCTGAGTGTCGCGGCCAAATAGTCCTTGTTGTGTAGCTTTGTGCCCCCGGCGAAGAAGACGAGACTGACATTGTTGTTGCGTAGGCGGGTTCAGCGCAGAGATCCTGTGCTGAAGAGTAGCAATATCGAGACTCGGGCTGGTGGAGCAATAGGAAATGTCTGTGGGTGGTGTCGACATTGTGGGGCTACTTTCCGGAGAAGTGGAAGGCGTTGCCAGTGGTCCTCGGTGAGGCGTTAATCGGATAGGAGTCCGCGAAGTCATGCCAGTGATTTCGTTATATTAACTTGGTCCAGCCTTGAAGGGTCAGTAGAAAGGATGGTAGCATATAATCTTGGGACTGAGCCAGCCAGTCCTTTTGCGAGGATCGTCCTTGTCGCAGCACAGAGGTGGCAACCTGAGTGCGTACTATTTATGATTCCCCATCGACGTCCCCAGCCGAGATATGTAGACAAAAGAAAAGTTCGAAAGAATCAAGTTAGGCTGGGAAGAGTCCGCGCAAAGTACGTGAGCCTAGAGACGCGGAGTTCCTGGTTATTGTGGAACCATGGGGATGAGTAGCGCATATGGAGACCAAGGCTGGTAGAGTCATCGTCGAGTTTGAGCAAGACAATAACGCGCTACCAGTCATTACGTACTGGAAGTCATAAACCTTGCAGATACAAATAGGAAATCAACCGTCCCATCCCAACCATCAACTTCATTTACAGTAACTAATCAGACGGCTGAACCATTAGAGACCAAGGAAAACCGGAGCAACAGCCTGATGGAAGAAAAAGTCCAAGATATTAATCCAGCCTGATGTTCAAACAGTGGTCACGACAGTGTCAAACTCGGCGATAAGATGAAGAAGTGCCAGAGAAAATGAAGCATCCTCATTTCAGATAAGCTTGGATCATGTCAGAGCAACATTACGACGTAGCTGGCTGAAGACATCCCACTGAAAATTCGGTTGAAACTCTATACCTTTTGCAACAAGTACCCGCTGACTTACCGGCAGGGGACCAGAGGCTGGCAGCACTATCAAGTGATCTGCCATTCAGCATACGTGTAATGGGTACTTGTGTATCATAAATCATAAATAATATCTATAAGTACAACCGTAAATAACTTTGCGTTCGACTGGGTGGCCTTACTGGGATGACCAGCTAGCAGCAGTTAGCTCTTCTGTTGCTTCTCACGAATCCGAAGTGAGGCGAACATGGATTTACTTTTCTTGATTTGGGTTTGTTCGACGGGGGTCTCGGCAGCTTCAGAGTCAGAAGCAGGATGCTTTTTAGGTGGAAATGTAGTGAGGTTTACGATAACGGCCCAGAGATTGTTGTTCACTTGACCTTCGTCTTGTAGAGCGGCGCTGCATGCAATACGAGCTAGCCTGCGGGATTCGTCTGTGTCGCGCCTGGAGACAATGCTACTTGGTGGCGGTCGTTCATCTGCCCAAGCCCAACCCAAAGCCTTGGCCGACGATGTCAACGCTTGAGATGTTTCCCTTTTCTTTTTTGATTCCCGTCCATTCTGCGATTCCTGAAAGTGGGCGAGCTTTCTGGCAATGTCCTTTTTGGCGAGGCTTAGATTTCGGTTCCGCTGCTTGTCTATCGTCAACAACTGTTTTGCGTATTTTTGATCGAAAAGAGCTTTTCCTTCGAGGTAACGTCGCAAAGCCCTTTCAGAGAAGACCCCGATGATTTCTGGCGGTACTCGGAAGGCATCGAGTTTGTCATCCGGCTCCAGGGGTCTAATTATACCCTGAGTAGACACTCTTTCGCGAATCATGCCTCCTGTCCAGGTTGGGAGTCCCTGCCAAATGTAAAATATAAATACAAGATGTCAGTTACATGCCAATTGGTCGTGAAATCGCGCGGGAACATGCTACGATTCTTGGGACGGCACCCACCTCGTCGCTGTAGTAGATACTTGGCTCACCCGCATAGCGGACCCCAGCCGTATCTATCATCGAAGCACTCCGCCGCAATTTATCGGGGCTTCCCACCTGTTGGCCCTCCTGAGGGCGTAAAAAGCTGCTTTCAGCTCGCCTGAGGGACCGTTCTGAAATAGACCTTGGCATCGACGTTTGTACTGATTTCATCCGGAAGGAGAAGAATCCCGGCCGAGAAAATGATGGACGTGAATTAGACGAGTCTGGTGGAAGTGTCGGCGCCTCAGAAGCGCTGCGTGAGCCATTCAGGGTGTGCGGAGACTCGGTTATAGAATCATTGGAGAACACGCGCAAAACTTGCGGGGGAGATGCACCATTACGATCATTTTCGTCCACAGGGTAGTGTGAAGGTGAAGCAATGAATTCCGAGGAGCTCGGTGTAACGTTCATTGGGTCTAACAATCCTGTAATGTGCTTGATGAAAGTAGCGATGGCACGATAACAGTATTTCCCTGGGGTTGTGAAAGGAAACAAAACGGGCAAGACATGTGCAGTATCTATGAGAAAGTTAGGCCATGTTTACATTTGTCCATTTGATGAATTCACACCATCGTAGATCTGGAGGTGGACCTGCGTGGGCCCATAACGTTCTCCTATGCCCACCAATGGCGGATACAGTGCGAGTACCTCGTCTTTTTGGGTAAACTTTGAAGGATTAGCTGCCTTGTGCGCCCTTGTTAAGAAAGCTTGCTAAGTAATCTTTGTGTCTGACAGTACCAGTTAACTCACGAATAGATAATTTCGTCTCTAAGCACCTCCTTGTCACTTGCGATGATGAACAATGGGGGCAACCCACCCAGATATGAGATGGCGGGGCTAACAAGCGGATGTCCAAGAAGGCTATTCTCAGTGTAAAGTTGGATCTGTGAGTCTACCCTCAATTGGTCCCCGGACTTGGTCAGAAGAGAGATGGTCTGATCCATCTTTTCATTAATTGAGGGTAGTGCAGCGGTGGCCCCAACATCTATAGGCATATCATTTAACGTCCGTTTCGCATCATCAGAACTAGGACAATGCTTTGGACCAGCTAACGCATGCTGTGTAGGCTCCGAAGCTTCACCAGTTTTGTTCTCAATAATCTGTCGAATTCTCTGCCGAATCCCAGTGTGAATGTTACGCGTCATCTCCTCTGAAGGAGGCGGCCACAAAGTGCTGGGCTTATGAAGAGACAGTCCATACACAGGAAGAACATCCTTCCGGATCCGGTGAGTTTATACGCCAGTACGAAGGTCAGCAAATATGACCCACCGTGTCAGTATTAATGTGAATGCTCGGGAAAGAATGCGTAAGATCACACCATGGCGAGACCAGGACACCGCCAGCGGGTAGTGGTTGACCGGAGTCGCGCAACACTTGAAGTAAGGCAAGAGCAAGTCCACCTCCCGCAGAGTCTCCCGCGACCACGATGTTGGATGGCTTCACGGGCTGATGAAGGGCATCGGGAGGAGGGTTGATAAGATATAGGTCTGGAGAATTCTCTGAGGTAAGTCATTAGGTATTTTAACCGATAGTGGTACATACAAGCTGCAACCACGTCCTGAAGTGCACAAGGAAATGGATATTGCGGGGCGAGGCGGTAGTTGATGGCTAAATATATTTAACGATATCATAGGAAATTAGGTCTTTGAAACACCTACCAAACGCTCTACCTTTGATCTTTCTTGCGAGTCGCTGAACGCAGTATCTAACCAGTGATCAGCGTACAAGTGGAGAAAATTGTAAAGCAAGTTACCTCTCTTGATCAACACTTCCAAAGTAATAGCCTCCTCCGTGAATGTATAATATACAGCGCATGTTGTCCACATCCTTGTCGTAAAGGTCGCTAGGTTCAGAAACTGAGGAAGGCAGAGGTCCTGCAGGGTCCTGCGAGGAATCATTATCGTCTGCTTTCTTTTTCTTCGATGCTTTCTGACGTTTCTTGGCTTCTTCCAAATCTTTCCTGGCTGTCACCCATTCCCCAGGAATCCTGCGGAACTGTAAATTACTCTTTAAAGATAAATTTCAAACTCGACTTACCCAGTGACACCACGCACTTGCCACCATTGAGTGCCACCCAGTAGACGAGACACATGCTCCTCGCCCCCAAGAGTCTGGATGAGCAAAGTAGCTGCCTCATCACAACAAGACATGGGCACAGTGACCCGTGCGACATGGACCGAGGGAGGGGATAGGGTCCGGGTATTGGAGAAGGCTTGAAGCTCTTCGACTGAATGACTATAAACCACGAGATGTCAGCTTTGGGAGACAACGGCCGAGAGCAACGTAGTCACTCACTGGGTCGCAACATCAAAGAATCTCTATGAGCGCAAGATTAAAAACGCCCCAAAAGTTAACACACAGCGATACGTGCCTTGGCTATATTAAATGCCTCATCATAGAGAAGTTCGTCTTGTCGAAGTCGAGTTAATGGGACATCATCCGCTGCCTTTTCTTTCTTCAAACGATCGAAGTAATGCTTGAAGAGGGTATCTAAAGCAATTGGACCAAGCTTCAAACCAGCTGTGCGAGTAAGAGGATTAGACATTGTTGCTGAAATTATTCAGCTGAGTGCAGTGCGTGAAAGATGGGAGGTGCGAACACGAGCTGAGGTGCGATAAAGGCGGCGTCAGACTCTTGACCAATAACCCACAGCAAGTCCACAGCACTGCCGACTTGTGACGTCCACAAGTAGCTTGTCAATCGGGCTTCAAAGCTTCATGTACGATAGCGTACGATACACATGGAAGTCGCCCTGCTGCGGCCCGACACAGGCGTGTACAATACTCGCACGTGATCAGGTGTGTAGCGGAGGTTCTTGAATTGGGCACTAAGTACTAACCACCAGCATCGAGCTCGCAGGTAAGAAAAACCCTGGCCAAAAGACCACCCGAACCGAATTTCAATACTGGACTACGAGCGCTTACTGGCGGCATAGGTCCAGCTGGATCCACCCTTGATCGACGCACGATCAGGAAGCATACAATTGCTTTCCTCCGAGACGATCTAGCGAACCTCACTGTTCGCCAAACAAAAAGACATGATCGTTCTACCATCAGGGGCAGGTGCTAGCCTCAATGCTCCCGTCCAGCCCTCCAAGAAGCGTGATATTCTCAAAAAGATCGCGGACACCACCCTCAAAGCCATCACAACGGGTTCGATCACCTTCGCTAACAAGTCCCTTGACTTGGCTGCAAAAGTCAGGTTCTCCAATCACAACACACGTTACTACCCATCTGACGACCTCTCTTTATCCCGATGGGCTTTGGATGGACCCTTGTCATCCACAACCAAGACTGAGATCTCGATTTCAGAGATCTCGACACTCGAAGGCGCTGATCTCCTATATAAAACACTCTCCGGCTCGTCTAGCTTTGGCAGAATTGCGGTGCTCAGTTTTGCCTCGGCGACTCGCCCAGGTGGAGGCTTTCTCGGTGGTGCTCAAGCACAGGAAGAATCCATTGCACGATCCTCCTCTCTGTACCCCTCTCTCATGACAGAGACAGCTCAGCAGTTCTATAAGCTACATCTCCGCGATCGCCAGGGCGGGTTCTACCACCATGCAATGATATACACCCCATCTGTTGTCATATTTCGAGATGATGCCGGAGAGTGGGTGGCTCCTTTCGAAGTAGATGTGCTTACAAGCGCTGCGGTGAATGCGGGCGACGTCAAGAGCAAAAGTAGTGAAGATGCAGACCAAGTCAAAGTCAAGAGCAAAATAGAGTCAGCGATGAAGGAGAGAATGGGCAGAATACTATCGCTGATGGAAAAGCAAGGGGCGAAGAACCTTGTGTTGGGAAGTTTTGGAACGGGCGTTTTTAGGAACGATGTAAAGGCGGTGGCTAGGATCTGGGCAGAGCTGCTGACGGGCAAGGATGCGAGATACAAGTCTTCTTTCGATCGCATCGTGTTTGCGATTCTGGGGAAGATCACGTTCCCAACATTCAAGCAAACGTTCCAAAACCCGACCAAGGATGAGGATGAGGATGACTGATCTGCCAGAGTCAAAAGGATAGGATTTATGTAAACTACTTCGCTTGTGCCAGATGACTTGTGTTTTGCATGATACCAGCCACTTATGTGGTGGCTCCAAATCAAGTCACCGCAAGGCTTGTGCATCACCTTACTCGCTAATCTTCGGACGACATGGCGCTGATGAATATTGAGCTCAAAGACCTCACTTCTGCAGTCCGCAGAATTGGCCAACATGCATTTGACGCCGGTAATCATGCAGATATCTGGCTGGGGGAATTTGTGGATCCTGGCCAAAGAACTCACAAGGTATGTTCTTTGCTTTAGTGCTCAACGCTTGCGTTGATTACCGTTGATTGGTGACTCTTTCCTATATCATTGTCAAGGTCGCCATCAAAGTTATCAGGAGCGCCTTCACCGCTGAAGAGGTGAAACGATTCAATGAGGTCAGTGATTCATCATTTTAGATCTAGGATTCATGATGTATCGTCTCCACGATAGAAACTCCTTCGAGAAGCAAGGCTTTGGACTACATTAAATCATGACAATGTTGTACCGTTCCTCGGAATCATGACCACTACAGACGTGTCCCGCCATCCAGCTCCTGCAATAGTGTCGCCATATTACAGGAATGGAAGTTTGAAGAGCTATGTTACAACCAATAACCTTACACTTCGTAGCAAGATGGACCTGGTACATACACTGCAATTGCTTTATCCTGATCGACGACATCTAAGACTACGTTTCAGCTGTTCCAAGTTTCCAGTGGTTTAGCTTTCCTCCATGGGCGTCGAATTGTCCACGGGGATATCAAACCGGTAAGTGAGCCCTCGATCGCGATCTTATGTGGTGGCCTGGACATTTCATAGGGAAACATATTAATTAGCGATGAAAGACAAGCAGCCCTCACCGACTTTGGCCTTTCTATTGTGCTGGAAATGTCGGGGTTTACCACTAAGAATACGCCTGGCACCCTCCGATATATGGCACCTGAACTTCTGGTTGAGCAGCACACTTCGGCGGCAATCAGACCCACCGTTACGACGGATATATGGGCATTTGGTATCACCGCGACGGAGGTAAGGTCTTCGAGTGGGGACTTCTTGTACATCATCTCACGAACATTCAATTTTGTAGATATTTTCGGCGAAGCAGCCGTACCATAACCTCCTAAACGATGCTGCAGTGTTGATATATGTCATGAAAAGACAAGGTCGGTTGGAGTACGACGATTACAAAGTTGACATGAGAGAGAGTCTTTGGAGTTTGCTAGAGAAATGCTGGAAACTGAACCCCGGTGAAAGGCCTTCCATGGATGATATAAAGGCCTTCGTTGATAAAAAGCGGAGTAGTTATGCATAGGATAAACCGACTACCACAGCGACGCATGATACATCTACAACTTGGATACATTGCCGATAATGCATCCCTCGTCCTCGAGAGCGCATCTCGCCAACTGTCCTACTACAAGGAATAACCGTGTGTGGATATGTGCATGCTCTGAGCTGGCTTGGCGTTTCGCATACCTGGCTGCGATCCCTTGCGAGATGATCGCCAACTGCAAGTTTGTTTAGACAACGTTGTGCCGAGGTTAAATAATTGAGCTCACTCGCAAGAGCATCCAACTACGGACGAAGATCATCTCTTCGATGGGGTAGGCTTGTTTTGTGAGGCGACAATATTCGCGTTCCAGATCTTCCAGGGGTATCGGCACGTCTCTAGTTGTGTTCTTAAATGCCTTGAGGAGATTGAAGCTGAGTAGTGGGTCGTCAGGCAGATTTTGTGGACTGATTGTCCACGGCTGTGTGAAATTGCCAAGGTCTGCCAGCTGGACCCTAGTTTATCTTCCGTGACACCAATAGCGTAGAGCAACCTACCGGGCTGCCGAGGGTGCACAATTCCCAGTCTAAAATTCCTATCACCTTATTTTCCGATGGATGGAAAATCAAATTATCGAGCTTATAATCTCCGTGAACGATGCGCAGTCCAGTTTTCCTCTCGTCTGGAAGATGCTTCTGATACCAATCCACCAATTCATTGAAAAATGGTATCTGTCCTATCGTTTTTCCAGTATCAACATCGACGGTCCGTGCTTGGACCTCGGAAACACGAGTCAAGGACTTGATCTGACGCGGAAAGTAGTTCGTAGATGGTCCGAAATCCGCGAGTCCTACTTCGGCTGGGTCAAGGGATGCCAGTGAAGCGAGAGCTTGCACAGCAGAGATCCAACTAGGAAGCATTTGTTCTTTATGTATAACAAATCATGAAGGTTCACCCACCATTCGCGACGGATATTTGGGGATGCTTCGAGCATCCTCGCGTCAGTGAATATTCGACCATCCAAATATTCCATAATGTAAAAGGGGGTCCCAATGACTCGAACGTCCTCGCAAAGTGCATATGGTATCGGAACTGGGACAGTTTGCCAGGGTTTGGTGCTCGACTTGGTATTATGCTTGTGGAGGGCACTCAGTACTCGGTATTCGCGCTCAATCTGATGAGCAGTAGAAGAGAGTAGTTGCCCGGCAGGCTTCTTTCGCAAAACGAAACGGTTTTGTCTGCGGCATCATGAGACTAGACATTTATCGAAGTAGTGATTTATGGTACAAACCTGGCATCGGTCAAGAAGTAAGTCGGATTGGACTAAAAAATCGACTGCGTTTCAATTGGACGTTGGATTTAACCGACTAGCCATACCTGTCCGAACTGGATAGATGGTCAAGTATGAGTTTACTGAGGTGAGACGGAGCATACTTTGAATTGTTGGACATGTACGGGGGAGCCGACAGCTGGGACATGGGCGACAAGATATTCATTCAACTTGTCGACGTCTATATTGGCGCGTACAGTCCCGTATTCCCCTCCGATTCCCTTGTGACTGCTGTTCGACATCTTGCAAATTGGAAACGTATGGGCAATTCGGATGAGCTCGGTGGGAGCTTTCAATGACCTTCAGAAGTGGTATGTATCGGATCAAAATTATTGTGCGATATAAATTCGCTAGTAAAATGGCCACTACAGTGTACATGGCTCATTGTACATCGCAGCGCCAACGCAATACCATTGCTTATAGCCCTCAGATACTTGGAATAATATTCCCGTCGGCAGCATGACCCGAACAGATGACGTGGGAGTCTTGTGCACGGAATCACCCGCCGCCGCGCTGACGTAAGCTCATGGGAGTCTAAAAATTTGGACGCGCCACTGTTTTCTCTACACTTTCATCCTCTTCCTCCATGTTCACTGCAGCTCGTTCCCTCCGCGCCGCCGTTGCTCGCACAGGCAACTATGCTGTATGTTCCATCTCTAAACTAGTTTCCTTTTCCTTATATCTTCTCTGTAGGGCATTCCGCGGTCTCTGATCGCGAGGAATATGAACACCAAAATCAATGGTGCGCAGTTTCTCACTTTGACCATGGCTCTTTGTTGAACTAATAATAGGTCCTGTCGTGGGCATTGATTTGGGTACGACGAACTCATGTGTTTCCGTCATGGAGGGGAAGTCATCCCGTGTCATTGAAAACTCGGAGGGGGCCCGGACAACCCCCTCTGTCGTGGCATTTACGAAGCATGGAGAGCGCCTCGTTGGTCTTCCTGCTAAGCGGCAGTCTGTCGTCAATGCCTCAAACACTGTGTTCGCTTTCAAGCGGTTGATTGGTCGTCAGTTTAAGGACAAGGAGGTCCAGGACGATATGAAACACTGGTTAGTACACGCATAACAAGGCGCTCTTCTTCAAGTTAATTACTTGTCAATTAGGCCTTTCCAAGTTGTTGCCAGGAGTGACGGTCATCCAGCTGTCCGAGTTGAAAATGGGGAAAAGACACAGGAATTCGTGCGTGAACAGTTACACCTATGGGTGCTGACATTCAAACTATTTACAGTCTGCGGAAGAGCTTTCATCTATGGTCCTTACGAAGATGAAGGAGACTGCTGAACAATATCTTAACAAGAAAATCAAGTATGTCTATCGTTGTGTATATGCTTCTTGCAGAACATTGATTTGACTGTCATAGTCATGCTGTGGTCACTGTTCCTGCGTACTTTAACGATGCCCAGAGGCAAGCGACAAAAGACGCTGGTCAAATTGCCGGTCTGGATGTGCTCCGTGTTATCAATGAGCCAACCGCTGCCGCTCTTGCCTATGGTCTTGACCGCGCAGATTCATCCGTCATTGCCGTTTACGATCTTGGTGGTGGAACATTTGATATCTCGATATTGGAGATGCAGAAGGGCGTCTTTGAGGTGAAGTCGACCAACGGTGACACTCATCTCGGTGGAGAGGACTTCGACATCGCTCTCGTTGATCATATTATGAAGGAGTTCCAGAAGGAGTCGGGTTTAACTCTCAACCAAGATCGGATGGCCATCCAACGAATTCGTGAGGCCGCAGAGAAAGCTAAGATCGAGCTCTCCTCGACGACTCAAACGGAGATCAACTTGCCATTCATTACTGCCGACGCGTCAGGTCCTAAACATATCAACCTGAAACTTAGCAGGGCTCAGTTCGAGGGTCTCGTCGACAAACTCGTTCAGCGCACCGTCGAGCCCTGCAAGAAGGCACTTACCGATGCTGGTGTGAAAGCGAGCGAAGTTGGTGAAGTCATCCTGGTTGGTGGTATGACTCGTATGCCGAAGGTCGGCGAGACGGTTAAGAGTATCTTTGGCCGGGAACCTAGCAAGGGCGTTAACCCTGATGAAGCGGTTGCTATTGGCGCATCGATTCAAGGTGGCGTTCTCGCTGGCAATGTTACGGACATCTTGCTGCTGGATGTTACCCCGCTCTCCCTTGGTATCGAGACTCTTGGTGGTATTATGACGAAGCTGATTAACCGCAACACCACCATTCCTACCAAGAAATCGCAGACTTTCTCTACTGCAGCCGATGGTCAGACTGCTATCGAGGTCAAGATCTACCAGGGCGAACGTGAGTTGGTTCGGGACAACAAACTCCTTGGTAATTTCAACCTCGTTGGCATTCCTCCCGCACCAAAGGGTGTTCCCCAAATCGAGATCACGTTCGACATCGATGCAGGTTTGTGTTAATGACAGATTTATGTCGTGTATGCTTACCATTTTTAGACGGCATTGTCAATGTCTCTGCCAAGGACAAGGCTACTAGCAAGGATCAGTCAATGACTATCGCTTCTTCGTCGGGCCTCTCTGACAAGGATATCGAACGTATGGTTTCCGATGCTGAGCAGTATGCTGAGTCCGACAAGGCTCGTCGTTCTCTTATCGAGGAGGCCAACAAGGGTGAATCCGTTTGCTCCGACACTGAGAAAGGTTAGTCCATGGTCATTCGGAATGGTTGTGCCGTTACTAACGGCTGTATGTTGTAGCCATGAACGAGTTCAAAGATCAGCTCGACGCTGCCGAAAAAGAGAAGGTCACTAAGCTCGTTGGCGAACTCCGCGACTTGGCAACTAAGGGCCAAACTGGTGATGCCTCTGTTACTGCGGACCAGATTCGTGAAAAGATCAACGAGACCCAACAAGCTTCCCTTGGTCTTTTCCAAAAGGTCTATGAGAAGCGGAATGCCGAAAATGCTGCTTCTGAGCCGTCGTCAGAAAACAAGGAGGAGAAGAAGGATTAATTCTCCGAGTTCTTGTTTCTGTTTGTTGATCTTCCTTGCGTATCTCTGCGTGGCTCATTCGCCTGTCCCTTCCTTTGCATTCGTCCCTATCCGCACTTACATAAACCTGCATCGCATAGATTATGAGAAAAGTACCACCACTCATACATACTCTACCATGTCGCGTTATTTGCATAAATCTCCTCTTTGCTTAGTCGAGGAACCCCCCACTCAATACATCTCATGAACAGATCGTTGAATCCCAGGAGTCTGGACTCGGCGTCGAGATCTCAGGTTATTAGCTCGTTCACCAGTATACTAGATGTATGGGCGTCACCCCAAGCGACAACAGAATGTACTTGCACGATATGGCATTCAAATATTTGACTATCATAAGTCGCGGATAGACTCCAGTAAATTCAGATCTGCTAGCTTATACCTCTCCACGAATACATGAAAGTCGATGTAACGGATAGCGAAGCACCTGAATTCCTTCAGAGCACCCGGAGACCCCTCCAATATCTTTACGATCTTGTTGTAGTGACCAATCACCACCTCTGCCAAGGTATTGAAGGCGTCCAAGTGCGATTCTTTGTTGCGACGTGCTATGACGGAGATCTGGTTGTTATCTTCGCCCGCAAGCTCTTCCTTGTAGAATGACAATACATCACTGAAACAGGCATGAGCAAGTTGTCAGCTGTTTCAAGACGAGGTACACACTTCAAGTCGCCAAGTAACAGCATGATCTCTGGAATCGCCTGAATATACTCGATGTAGGGAGTCCCATGTATGCATAGCCTTCCGCGAGGGCGGACATTGCGCGATAGTAAACGGGGTACCGTTGGGCCACACTCGCGACCTAATTTGTCTTGTCAATTGTACGCTCTCGGGAAAAGGTGACGACTGCACCTGCATGGTTACGGTCTCACACTCGAGCAAATTGGCGGTGATAAAGTTCAAGCACGACGTCATGATCAGCTTTGCGGGAACGGGCTAAAACACGTCCGGTATCTGGCGAATGATATCTGCGAGCGCGTCCAGAACGACGTTCTCTTGTTTTTGCGCCCTCATGAATCGCTCATGGAACGGATCAAAACTAGGAATTTCTGAAGGGTATCCATATGGCGCTTCGTCGACGTAGGTTACGCACGACGTGACGAACGACAACCAAACCTGAGCGGGACGGTCGAGGTGCGCACCAGATATCATTGCATAGCCGGCGCCCAGTCGCAAGAACCTGCGCACAGCGTGGGCACCGTCCATTGGATAGCCACGCCTAATTCCTTCGTCCACACACGCCTGGTAAAGCTCATCATCAAAAGGGATAGGTTTAGAGGAGTAGTGAAATTGCGCGAGGAGCGAGCGAAGGGTTGTGCGGATGATCTGAATCTGCGAGTTACGGTGAGCGGAGGCAAAGAGCCAGAATTTCACTCTAGTCACCTGTTCCGAGTCAAGCATCGCGAATTGTACAGAACGTGTCCTAATAGCCTCTGCTTTTATACCTGGTTTCGACCATCCTCGGTGTGCCATTGCGCCGGTCAACAAAGCCGACAGTGATCTCCAAGACCGTTGTCTATAGTATTTCCAGATACATTTTCGTGACCTGTTACCAACAAACGAACGGCCGAGCGGCGAATTTGTTACCAGGAAAAGGCCAGCTACTAATTGAAACGGATGGATGATTGCAGAATTCATGGCGAGTCTAGCATCGTGACCTGAATGTGCACTCCGGGGATACTCCAAGAGCGATCCCCGAGTACTTATGTGGTAGTCTCAACGTTTTCCGTGGCCGTCCCTCCAGGCCGCGGAGGCCCAGCTCCGATTACGTGCACCAGTTGAGAGAGCAAGCTTGGCAAAAGTAAACCTCGGCCAGACGAAAACTGGGCTCGAAGTCGTGGACACATAACGATGGTGGCTTGTTGAAATTGGAGCTTTCAGCTATTACACCGAATGGAAGGTGCAAGTGTAATAAATAAACGTGGTTGGCACACAGTATTCTCTAAGATATTAGTTTGCAAGTTGTCGAGGGGATCGCTCACAAATAACGTCCGCAAGACAGTCCAAGAGGTCCGATAGGTAGCAATGAACGATGCGACGGCGCGTATTGACAAGACATTAAGCTGGTCAAACGATGCAGCTGGGAGTGGGTGTAGCGCAATGATGCCTCGAGTCGGCCCAAGTTCCAAGGGAACGTTCACTACCAGAGGTGACCGGTTGACCAGGATTTGGACGGATGGATGAATGCATGGGGAGTTGAGCATCGTGGTAATCATTGCGTCTGCTTGCAATGACTCTCCGAGATCCAAGTAGTGATACGTGTTGTGTAAGGTCCAGGTTTAATCAGATAACTTCGCAAAGTGCTAGTGAACCTCCAAAATTGGTAGGTGCTCGTCACACACACATGCGTTTGAGGTCTTTTCCATTCCATCGACATTTCTCTATTTCTTATATCAGTCATTATATCAATCCAAAGCTTTCATTACCCCCGAGTTTTGATCCACGAAGTCGCACAACCAGCACAATGGACCTCCAAAAACCATCTGATCTTTCGACACCGACAGCAAGTACCGTAAGTCATCCATTCATCCCTGCCACTCTCTGGCAGGTCCACCCATTGGCACTCATCGCGAAATTCCGTTCTGTCGCAGACCTCTCACCCTGAGCCGCTCGTAATGCAGATCATCGTACGCAGGGACCTTTTTGACGTGAGTCCGTGTCCAACTCGACGCCGCAGTCCCAGCATCCTGAACTCTTCTCGTCGAAAAGAAAGAAAACTGGGGAGTTGGACCACTCATGGCTCAGGCGGCGCATGCCGCCACCGCGGTACGTGCGTCGTATTCCACACCCGCTTCCTTGTTTTTCGTGATGCGTTGGTATATCTTCAGGTTCTTCACGAGACGCGTGAGCGACCAGACACCATAGATTATCTGGCCGATCTCAGGAACATGCGCAAGGTACGTCAACAGGATTGTTTATCATCCGCGCCGTGAATTGACACAAGATCGATATAGGTCGTCCTTCAGGTGTGCTGTGCTTAATCTTGCACATTTCTCCACGTAGAGCTAACGCGAACACTCGTGCGCTGCAGACACCGGATGCATCTACACTCGAGAAGCTTTCTGTTGCGCTCTTGAGCGCTGGTCCGCAGATACCACATCATCTTTGGATAGAACAACCAGAAAATATCCCAACATGCATCGCTCTCGCACCTAATAAAAGGGAGAAGTCGATACGCAAAGCATTAGACAAGTCAGCATGCCGTCTTTGGAGAAGCGATTAAAGGTATTCTAATGATCTATATACCATTAAGATAGCTGGATTATATTGATGAATAGATGTTGACGTCCACTTTATTCCCATTGCACGGGTGAGAGGGAGAAGACGTACTGGCGACGGAAGACGGCGATGTGTTCAAGGGCGGAAACAGGATAGACCACCACTACCCTCGTCCAGGGACCAGTCTGAAAATTTCGCCTGAGCAGTATGTTTCGAGCTTGGAAACAATGGTCCCTTGCATGTTGTTGATGTAGTCGGTCATGCGGGTGCGCATGGGCTGAACAGCAGCACATCAATCCGACGCTCAAATTTGACTGAAATCAGAGCCACTGGTCCGAGAGTGAAACCATAACCACACGCAACTTAGTTCGGACCTCTGTGCGTACTCCAAGTCAAGTTTCCATTTCCCAATTTTGACACTGTTCACAGATGCCTGGAATATCAGAAGCACCGGCGAGAGTTGATGCAACTCATGCGACCCTCAACGCCAACGCCAGCCCCAAGTCCATCGGCCGTCGGTGTTGTCGAGACCATGATGACATGAAGTAAGTTGTCCACAACACCCAAGACGACGACAGATGGATACCGATTCACCTGATACCGGGTCTTCACTCGCTGTCTTGCTCCAGAACACCCGAGCCTCATCTCCCACACTCGCTGCATTCACCACCGTGAGTCCCATATCCGTCTCGCGCATCGGCCCCACCACCACACAGACATTTCACCGTAACAGCCCGCCACACCAACCGGACAAACGCGGCCCACCACATCCACTGGACCTGCGTCGTCCCTAGCGTCCTTGCAGACCCATACAACCCCGAACGCGGAGTGGGCGTCGTCCCACATCACCCGCGGACGGACGCGCCGACAACTTGAGCGCGGCGTACCCTATCGCGGTCAAGATGTTCCAGCGGCGGCCCGGAGTCAATAGTCAATATGTCGACCAATCCCACAGTGTGCATAGTGGAAACAACAGTTATTCACAACGTGCCAATGCTTATTCACAAAAAATAGGAAAAATGAAACCTGTGCAAATCGAGTCGTGATTCTCAAGTAGCGCACACCTGTTGCTAAATGACGAGACAATAATAAATGGGATAACCTACCAGAGTTTGGTCGTTGACTGACGAGTGGGTCTTAAAGTTGATGCTGGACACGGCGTTGATGAATCTTCCGGTTGCGGTATAATGGTCCCCAATGTCGTAGAGTGCATCATAGAAGCGAATTGTCTCCTCGAGACCCTCCTCCTCGGTCATGAATGAAGAGTGTGTTTCAACATCCCTCTGTGCTGAAACTAGGAGGAGCACAGCTGCCTTCTTCCTCTCCAAGGCATCCATCATCAGGATAGATCGCTCATAAGGGGAAGGGCGCGGCTTGCTAGGTAGGACCTAAGTTGGAAGGAAGGAAAGCTATGATATTTTCAGTAGATCCGAAATGCAAAAGGCTCACCAATCTGGCCTTGGCCTCATCTAAGACCTCTCTTTCCGCTGCTGAGATGAAGTCGGTATTAGGTTTGATGGGACGAAATGAAGGAATGGGAGGGAAATGAGGAGAGCCAGTGTTCGGGTTTGGAAATGATGGTTGGAGGTCAGATCGGTCAAGCTCGGGCATCATGTGGAACAAGTACGAAGCGTAATGGTGGGAGCTTTGAGCTATCTGTTTGCATGCACTATTTAACACTTCCTCTTGATTTCCGCCATTTCCCACAGATCACTCCGATGTCCCATACCCAGAATTCCCACGCATTCGGTCCCACTTCCGAGGACCGATTGGACGGAAGTTTTGGTCACCAGTCAAGCGCTCAACGTCAACGTTGATTCTGTCGCCCTGCGCGATTTCGAACAAAATCGTATCACTTGGTGAGTGCTACGCATCGCCGGCAGAAACTTTGAATACCAGGGTAATTTCACGACACTTCCATGGAGAAACCATGTGCTAGCGATGCTACCAGATCATCCGATCGAGATATCCGGGGTCAATACCTCGACGATACACGCCGCCCTCAATTAAAAGTCTCCCCTTCTTCGTGGCCGGACTCAGCCTCGTCCTCCATCCGCGTCACCCCTGCATCCCGAGCGTGCACACTAACTACCGCTATTTCCAAGTCCTCGACGCCCCTTTCCCTGGTCCACACGATCCAGTCGTGGACAATGACCATCCAGATCCAGAACCCACTGTCCTCGCATGGTGGTTCGGCGCCATCACCAGCATGACGCCCACCTACGTCAACGAGGCCGACTTTGGTCACTTTCACACCACCCTCAGAGCTGCGTGCGACACCTACGCTGAGCATACCGCCGTCTCCATCTACCTACCCCTCAAAAGATCCTGCGACGACTACCACTTTATCCCGCACAGACACGAGCACCGGGGCATCAGCGGCATCTGATTCGACGACATGGATTCGGATGCGATGCGTGCGTTGCTCGTTGAGCAGAATTTGCGCTGATACCGATGGTCAGTATCTGTGTATGTTGACACTCAGGGAATGAACCTACCATGAATTCATGTCCATTGAGAAGGTGCGCGCCACGAGCAACCCTTGAATATGTTTGGTTGAGCCATGCGAACCCCCATCCAGATATATTCCTAGCTGGCTTAAGATCGCTTGCTATGCTGATGTTGAACGTGACCGTAATGCGGTCTGGCTGGTGATCTGTGGGCCCTTGGGCTGTTGCTCTTGAAGATCTGGAAGTACCATGTGGATCAAGCGTTTGGATGTGCCTTTTGGCGCATCGGGGAATTGAGCAGCGTTCTTGATGACATAGGAATCGCTTGCGGGAGTAAGAATCAAGACACCGACTACCTGGAGGACAAATGAACCTTGAATACAACATGTTCCATGGCCCTTACCTTTTCGCGCTGTGGGGCTACCCAATACTCGCGATTCTCAAAGTCAAGCCGTGGTCAAAGGAAGTCTGACAATACTTAGCATTACAATCATTTCATGCAATGAATGGTACGCACGGCGGCCAACTACCGTCTTCAATCTCCCGACGAAGATCGTCTCACCATTCATTTTCCAGGATGCGTTTAACCTTTACGTTTGCTATCTCCGTCTGCCTGAGGTTCTTCAGATCGTTGACCATGGACCTGTGCCCACCTTCGTCATCCAGGTACCCCTGAACGGGGAGGAACGACGACTGTGGGACGGGTTCGGATGGTCTCCAGATGGGGTACCGTGCGCTTTCGAGCCAGGATGGGCCGTATTGTGCGACGAGGGTAGCGAGTTCGGCACTGTCGATGTGGTTGCCGTCGATAGGGTCTGGTATCTCCGAAGGGGCCTGGTCCAGATGGAAATTCGGAGGATTTGTCCAAGCCGTGGTTTGGTTGGCGAATTGTGAAGACATCGAGGATCCGATGCATGATGGGGGATGAGATGATGCTTACCTGGGAGGATGATTTATTGATGGGCCCTCTCTGTAGGTTATAATTGATGTTGTCATTTATGCTCGATCAATGTCGGAGTGGCTATGTCACATAAGATCAACTATTGCAGCCTCGCGTTTCTACGTCGGCGCTCGATGATCGATTGATCGATCTTCCACCCTGGCCAATCGCGTTCCACCGCACACACCAGACTATCTCCTTCCGTAACAAGTATAATCACTAGGTCGAGATGAACCTCGGATAAGACAGCCGCGGTGCTGGTGCGTTGCTGCACAAACGCTTCTGCACGTCGCTCCAGCATCTGCGCCGAAGCGAGTCCGGGAACAATGTTTAATTCCGTCAACCTTTCCATGCGAGCGATCGTTGCGTCGAGCGCATGTTCCTCCTCCTGGGCACGCGCGAGTCCACTGTGCATGATGATGTCCAGGTATTCCAATGATTCGCAGACAGCGGTCAAGGCCGCACCGAGTCCCGCGTTCGTCAGGTGTGAAATATGGTTGAGTGAAAGTCGCTGCAGGGTCGCGCTGGATGCCTTCATGAGGCATGTAAGCTCGTCATCCATAACAGCCACGTGTAACAACACGAGCGCGGTGAGGTGGCAGGACAGTAAGGGGAGCGGGACACCGGGGGTATCAGGCGGGAGGAGGTAGATGGCGGTGAGATATTTCAACGATGAACACGTGGCAATACAGGACAGTAATTGAGCCATACGAATACCATGGCGTATCATGAGTTTGTGCAATGTGTTGCACCCCGAAAGGGCGTTGGTGAGACCACTTTGTGAGGCAACGAAGTTGAGATCCCGCGGGAGAATGAACAGGGTCTGGACATTTTTGGCGAGGCGTACGATGGAAAGAAAAGCTTCGGAAAATTGCGAGCATCGCGCACTCTGTCGCGACGGCAACATGAACAAAGGGGCCCTTGACAGAAGTCGCCAACTACGGTGTGACTCAAAGTAGTAAACAGAGAGGTGCTTGATTTGAAGGGCAAGAGTAGGACGTGCAAGGAGTGCATTGGCAAACCTGACTATTTCAGGGGGATGGGTCAGGTTACCGGGTCGTTGGAGATGCACAGAGCGAAAATCGAGCAAGAGTAAATGGAGCGCACACGTCCATTCTCGGCACACCAGGGCACAGTTGAAGAGGTCTCTGCGCCACGTGGGATAGGTCAGAGGAGAGGGCAAGTTTTCAAAAATGATGAGGAGAACGTCTGTGGGAAGCAGAATGGTTCTGGTTCTGCGTTCGCTCATTGGGACGATGCGGACGACTCGACGGAACGCTGATGCGGGCAAAGAGTCAGAAAAATGTTACAGGATGACACATGAGTTACTGGACGAGATGGATACACCTTCTGTTCTGTCTTCAATTCGAAGCTTTGCAGAGGACGCCAGAGTTGCCTGTGGTTTCCAAACACGCTGCGTGCTGGTCTGCTGTGAATACGATGTGCAGATCGGAAACTAGGAATCGTTCTGTGCTACGAGCCTATATTGATGATGAGGGTAGTGGGCAGGTATGTAACACCCGAAGACGGGTCTAAGACTCCTATTAGATGCACAGACCCGCACTACGTACTCAGACCCTCCTCCATCTTCCACCCCGGCCAATCCCGCTCCACTGCAACCAGCAGACCGCCATCCCACACCCCATCACGTTCGATCAGGCGCAAACGAATTTCGGATAAAACGGTCGCGCTCGAGCGCTGTTTCACAAACGCCTCCGCACGTCGCGCCACCATCCGCTCCGACGCGACGTCGGGCACAATCCGCAGCTCCGCCAACCGCTCCATGCGCGCGATCGTCGCGTCCAGCGCATGTTCCTCCCCTTCGGCGCGCGGGAGCGGACCCCGGGTTCTGACGCACAGGTAGGTCAACGACTCACAGACTGCAGTCAAGGTTGCGCCGAGTCCCGCGTTCGTCAATTTGGTAATGTGGTCGAGCGTGAGTCGTTGGAGGGTCGTGTTGGATGCGCTCACGAGGTATGCGAGCTCGTCGTCCTTGATGGGCACGTCCGCCAGCGTGAGCTCGGTGAGGCGACAGGAGAGCGAGGGGCGCGGGGCGGGACCGCGGGTGTTGGACGGGAGGACGCTCAGGATGATGAGGTGTTTCAACGATGGACATGTAGCGATGCAGGACAGTAATTGGGCCATGCTGAGCGTGCATCTACCGCTGAATGTGTCTAGTTTAGTGCGCCCGGAGAGGGCGTGGGCGAGATCGCTTGGTGAGACGACAAGGGGGTTCGTCGTGTCGAGGGACAAGGTCTGGACATTCTTGGTGGCTTGTAGGATGGAGAGGAAGGCTTTGGCGAATCGGGAGCGGCGCACGTCGCTCTGCTGTAGCCGCAACTTGACTAGGAACATGGGTGAAGGCGTGCCTGGTGGAAGTACCGGAAAAGGGTCCCAGGTGGGGTGTTTCTCAAGATAACCAGCCGAGAGATGCTTGATGTCAAGACCGAGACTAGGACGCGCGATGAGGGCGCCGGCAAAGTTGACTATTTCAGGCGGATGCCCTTGTTGGCTGTCTTGAGAGCGAAAGTCGATCAAGAGTAGGCTGAGGGCGCACGTCCACTCGCGACATACCAAGGCACTGTTCAAGAGATCTCCACGCCATCCGCGGTAAGGCAGAGGAGAGCGCAAGCTTTCAAAAACGACGAGGAGAACGTCTGTGGGAAGGGAGATGGTTCTGCGTTCGCTCGTAGGGATGATGCGGACGACTCGACCGACTGTCGCAGGTTGATCGGAAAAACCGTCTGAGAAGACACCGTGGGGTATCGCGGTAGACAAACGATGCGAACTGACGAACGAGACAGACACGCTCTGTGTGATCTCTGTCAGGACTTGATCGAATTCGAAGAGTTTGACACTAGACGGCGTTGAAGATTCGGGTTCGGAAAGCACAATTTCCCCACAGAGTCTGGCTGCTTCAACGGCTATGCTTTGCGAACGTGCAGAGTGTCGATCCGCAATGAATACGATATGACAGATTGGAAGCGAGGAATCGGTTTGTGTTACGGGCCTGTCCTGAGCAGAAACATGATGGACGACGGAAAGTGAAGATGGGCAGGCCGTGATTTGCTGAGAGGATGATGAGCGCACTTGAAACAAATGTTACAAAAAAAATCGACTTACCCATGCGTCGTAATGTTCGGTTGCGGCATCTTTGCCATGCAACAAGGAGATACGAACGCTTGAAAATTGATGCTGGGCGCTATTGTCAAACAGGACGGAGAGTACGGTTTGCTTGAATTGTGAGTCGGAACGACGTGAGACTTCCCAATCGTACTCGCTTTTCCAACAGCCATGGTCGGTCATGATGGCTCTAGTCCCGAAATGAGGTGAGTCCTTACACCCAGCGCTCGGGGTTCATTTCATCATAGTGCTAACTTTGCCATAGCGAATGCAGATGGGCTGAGGCCCAGTCGCAGTACTTTGATGGCGCTCGTTCGCCATGCACTCGACGAGGTCCTCGACGTATCGGGGATGATTGACATTAGCTCCAGACTCAGTCCTGCTGCTTCAATTGCTGGCGCCCGGATCACGCCCACAGATACGCCCAGAAAATGGAACGTAATCATTCGCACACGTTTTTGCGGGGGGCTTCAGGCCCTCAGCCTGTCCCGGTTAGTGCCGCAGTCCCGAGGTGACGCCTAGATCGCCTCAGGGTCTTGGAATGTGTGCCTATTTGAATACCCATGCACGTCCCTCTCGCGCGCCCTGTTCCATTGAACCCTAGCTCTGCAGACAAGCATGGCGGCTACGCTGGATATCTGTGGCTTCAAGATTCCCCGCCCACTGCAAAAGCATATCGTCATTTCTCTGGCGACGTTTGCAACATTCTTCACTGCGTTCCTGCTCTTTCTTCTGGTTGGACTTTCGCTGACAATCATACGATCGATATACATAATTGAGGTCACGGCATTGAATTCAACGACCCCCGCCTCGAACGCAGCCACGAGTCTCTATTTTGGCGTATGGGGTGTATGTGCCACCAGGCAAGTGGATTCTATCTGTTAGAACCTGGCATTCATCCCTTCCTTTTCAGTACGCTTGACTCGGCCCAGTCGCAGGAGCTGTGCTACGGTCCTCAGCTTGGCTATACCATCCCGACGAGTCTTTTGAGTGCTGCCGGACTCTCCACAGCGCTTGCCAACGTAGCCGAGACGGGTGTGTTGGTCGTCCTCATTCTACATCTCGTTGCGGCGGGGCTGTCGACGACCGTCTTTTTACTCTCCCTGTTCTTGCACTCGCATGCGGTGGCCATCGTTGCGCTGGTCATTGCCATTGTGACTGCGATCGTCGGGACCGTCGTGTTCGCGACAGATTTAGCACTGGTGATAGTCGTGAGGAACAATATCGATTCGCTGTTTTCGGGCGCCAATTTTAGTGTGCTGTTTGGGAATGGGGTGTGGATGATTTTGGCGGCGATGATCTTGACGTGGGTGGCTGTAGTGGTATTGTCTGCGAGGGCGTGCTACTGTTGTGGTGTACGACGGTAAGTGAATTGAGTGGTGCGTTCTGCATAGTGCTGACGTGGACGATGGTCTAGTCCAAGGGAGTCTCCGTCTGACAAGGCATTTTCGTGATGTATCCGTTGGCGGTTTTTCTTTTCACGACTGCATGATATGAGTGGAGCTGATTTGTGATCACCCTAGTTTAACTGGACGGTATCAATATATCCTGTCTATTGCTACAATATTGTCCGTGTACATTTTTTGACTGCAGAATACAGTGGCGAGAGTGCCTCTGACAAGGAGATCTCTACAGATCCGGGAGAGCGGGTTCACTGTGGGTTGGTGCTCTACAGAGAATCATGGGTCAGCACGTGAACGCGTCGGCAATGGAACTTGAAGGGCGACTGACATCATGGTGATGCACCGCGACATCCATGCATGCATGCAATATTGAGGTTGCTCGCAATGATGGCTGCGAGGGCAGGATCTATTGGAGCTGGCTCGGGTTCGGGGAGTGGAGATGAGACAGCTGGAGAAAGGTCAGATGGGTAGGATTTGATTCGATGGAAAGACCAACCTATCGAAGCAAAGACAAGGAGGAGGCAGAAATGAGCGTACATGATGATTCTATGGATCCATGGCTGCTCGTCTGATTTTATACCCTCGAAAATGGGACTTGCTTTCATCCGAAAGTAGTCAATAACCCCTTAAAATTACAAGGTCGCTACTCTTCCAACAACACTCACTGCCATGAACTCGTATCCCGTAGAGCTCTTGTCTCAGCTCGCCCCGGTCATGTTTATCGCCGGCCTCGATGAACAAGCACCCACCTCTACAACGCCCGCAAAGTCGCAGGATCCGTTTGCAGTTCTCATCGCCCATCTCCGCAATTCCCTCCAGGCTCAGTTACGCCCCTCCATTTGGGCACCAGAACGTACAAAGTCTTTTCACGTCGTTTTCGTCGAGAAAAACGTTCGCTTTCCACCCCGAAAACTCGTCTCTCCCGAAGATCCCACATACCCATCCGCCCACTCACCGCTGTCCCCACTCACCCCGTCTTCACCTCTCCACCCAGATGGTTTGATAGCCCCGATATGGATACGGAAACACACCGCCTTTCTCCCGAGCGTATTCGTCCTCTTCCTCCGCTTGTTCGAGGCATCCAGCGCACCACCGACACCCCGTTCCCCACTCGATCAACCCGACCCAGACCACGATCGCGAGCGCGTAGAAGAGGAACGAAAAAGGGACACAGAGCTCGGCGCAGAGATCGCCCAGCGGAAAAAGGCGACCACAGAACGCGGCATCAAACTGACCGTCGTCCTGCTCGCCAGCAGACGCATGCTCGGTACGTCTCCATTCACCTCTCTCGCCCTATCTCCATAACGTCTTTCAGACGATCCATCGCTGGACGGCCGGTTGTCGTTTATCCGAAGGCAGAGCGGACTCGATTCGAGGGCCGCCTTGTTCGTCCTCAGCCCCGTCAGTCCAGAAGAACTAGACGAGTTTCTTCGCAGGTCGGTGGACACTCCTCTCGCTGCATCGCATTGGCTGACCCGCTCAGCTTGCAAGACGCGCTCTACGGGCCCGCCGTCGACTACTACACTTCCCACTCGAAACGGGTCCGTCGGAAGCGCAATCGACACTCCCAGACGTCGTCCTATAATCCACCACCTCTCATACCCGTCGGCACCGCTATTCCCCGCCCACTCCGCCCAGAGGGCTGGACAGTCCGATATGAATACAAGATGGCATGCTTTGCAGAATTCAGAAGCGAAGACGAAGTGGCGCTCAAGTGCGTTCAAAACATTGTCTACCCTTCCCTTTTCTGATGTCATCTAGACACTACCAAGATGCATATACGACGCTGATGATCATGTTTGGTTCTACCGCCATATTGCCACCTCGAACCAAGCGATGGGCAGAAGCCAAGGTGCTTGCAGACACCATCAACTTCAAGGTGAGCCATACTCCTCGCACGAACCTCCAACCCTCACGCGCACAGATCACGAAACTCTACCTCTACAACAATGAACACGCCCTCGCGCTGTCCCACTACAGCCTCCACATGCGTCGCTTTGCCGACTTTTCGCGTGGTTGGGGCATCGGCGAGGAGACGTTTGAGTACTGGAGCTGGATGGCACGGCAGTGAGTCCGCGCATGTTACCTGTAGTCACTTTCCTCACAGACGCCCAGGCACCGCGTGCTCGCAGAGCTTCTCGAGCAGGGCTCCCGATCCACGCTCACATTCCCGACGCATACCCCGCTCACGCGAGCGTCTGGTACGCCGCTCGCGTCGGCGCTCGGTCCGGGTGGTGCACCGCTCGACGTGGACGCCGTCCGGACGCTCGGATTGAACCCTAGCCACGCTCTGCAGCATCCGGGCCACTACTATTACATGGCGGCGCGCTGTACCGAAGCCAGACGTGAGCGGTTCCTCGCGAGCGAGAGCGCGTCGCAGGGTGCCAACGCCCCGCCCGGATATGCCAACGAGAAAAAGGTGGACCATTTGACGATTGTGCTAGAGGTGACTCATTTTCCGCTCGTGCGTGTTTGGTCTGACCCTCAGGTAGCTGTACACGAAATCGTACGAGCTGTTCAAAAAGTACAGTTCGACGGCCAGTCAGGGGAGATTAACATTGTGGATCGCGTGTCGGATCGCGCATACGTACTACCAGTCCGGCAACTTTGAGCTTGCGATCCGGTTCGTACGCCGTGGGGTCACGTTGACATGCTGACGATGGCCCAGGTTCTTTGAACGCATCGCCAAGACGTACCGGCGAGAAAAGTGGCATGCGATGCTCCGCCCACTCTTCCCAACTTGGTATGCCTGTGCGAAAAAGCTGGGCGACGTGGAGATGACGGTGAGATTGTTGGTGGAGATGATTGGATATGGTGCGTGTGTGCCTGGTTTCGCTGCCGCTGGCACTAAGCGGAATACAGGTGACATGGAGGAACCAGGAACACTGCAAGACGATTTGTTGACACTTCTCAAGGTGTGGGGTGATGCGTTTGTCAGCGAAGACGCCACTGAGCTTGGCACATTAGAGCTCTGTTCCGTTTTCGACAGAAGACGTCTTAGTCGTCGACCTCAAGGAATCTGAACCTATTTGTGCGTGTTGGGACACTTCTTTAGGTGGTGTTTGACGTTTTGCAGTGAACACCTCCGTAGTCTTTTGGAAACCCGAGGTCCGAGTCGGCGAAGAGGTTGCCTTTCAAATCACGCTGGCCGCGCCGTCGGATGCCACGATCTCTGCACTCCCGATTCACTCGATTTCGATCTTTTTCTTGGAAGGGTATACGCCGATCTTTATCCACCACGATGCTTCTCCGCGTTCGGAACAGGTGCGGCTCGTGCCACTGGGCCACTTACAGGGAGAAAATCCCATCGAGGTAGGGACCCATATGAGATGGCGACCTGGAGATCAGGTTATTTTGACGGGTACGCTTGCATCGGATGTGCCTGGTATATTCAGCGTACGTCCTCTCCCATTCTTTTCGTGACTGCGACGGATTGGCGCCAGGTTTCCAGCATTGTGGTGACACTGAAAGAAGGGAGCTGGACGATTGAGATCCCCCACGAGCCATGTGCGTCACGGGAATCGAGTCTCGTCGTGCCTCGATGGTTGAGTTCGGTGCGCCCCGTGTCCTTTATACCCGTGACGCGAGGGGATGCTGCGAACGTCATGTGAGTGTACTGGCGTCGATTATATGCGCGACCTCAAGTGTCCGATTTTTTAGCGTTCGACACCGTCCGCATCAATTGTCGATTTCGATTTCGCATCAAGAACCTGCCTTGTTGGACGAGGCATACTCGATCGTGGTCGAGATTACCAACACGGACGATCGGGCGCTGGACGTGGTCGTCGATGTGCTGTTGCAGCCGACCGAGGTGGACGAAGCTGGTGCGCCTCCACGCTTAATACCAACACGCGCTTTTCATTCACGACTCGCACAGTGCAATCCATCACGTTTGATGGTCAGGGATCGTCGGGACTGATCAAGGGTGTCCAGTTTGGAACGATCCAGCCTGGAGTGTCGGTCCTCAAGACGATGGTGTTGATGAGCAGCGGTGCAGCAGGCGATCGCACGATCGACGTGTCTGTCCAATCAAGCGCAACGGTGCGCGGCCCGTCCCAAGCCCCACCCCGCGCGCCGTCGCCGCCAGGGACCGCGGACGATGTGCGGAATCATGACACAGGGGAGGTCCTGCGGACATTGGTTGTCCAGACGTCGAGCGCGTTTGTCGTGCGTCAGGACGTGGCGTACCAGCGGTCACTTGAGCCTCCGCCGGCACTGGCGGATTTGGCGGTGTTGGAGGGCCCTTGGGAGTCTGTGAGTGGGGAGGCGGTGGTGACGACGGCGGTGGAGTGTACGGCGGCGTGTGGGGTGGAGGTGGAAGGGGTGACGTTGCGTCGAACGGTACGTGTGTGATGTCTTGACGAGGTGGGTGGCTGACGGTGGTGTAGGAGAGTCTGCACGCGAGGGTGGTCGATACGACGTTGGGTGCGAGCGTGTTTCCTGATGGTGAGTGTAACGCGAGGACGACCCCGCGTGTCTGACGGTTTTATCCAGAGTATCTCACCGGGGATCAGTTCTCGGATATTTGCCGTATTGCGCTGGCGGTGACGGAGGACGAGACGGCGAGTGGAGAAGTGTTTGTCGGACCAGGGGAATACGTGTTGACGTGGAAGAGGTATGCATTATTTAATTTACGAACACAAAGACTAACGGCACTTAGGATTCTATCTCCGGGACAGTACGGTCCACGATCGACGACGCGAATTCCGCTCCCGCTCCTCCGTCCACCACGCGACACGCTCGTCGCGCTGCTGAGCGTGCCAGCAACGGCGCGACTGCACACGCCGACGCCAATTGAGTTGACGGTGCGGAATCGACACGCGAGTCGGTCTGCGGTGATTAGCGTCGCGCTGGATCTGCAGCCGACCGAGGGATTGGTCGTTGCAGGGATGAGGCAGGGACGGTTACCGTTGGTGTTGGCGGGGGGAGAGGAGCGGGTGCGGTGGAATGTGATTCCGGTGGAGTGTGGGTACGTCAAGGTGCCGCGGGTGAGGGTGATGGATCATCGGAAGGATGAGGAGGGTAAGGTAGTAAATGTGCGGTTCGATGGGAGGGAGATATTGGTGTTTCCGTAAGGGGGAATTACACATTCACGTGATCTATTTGTGTGAATTTCAATGACATGCGTGGTTTTGACGGTGCCAAGAGAATGTCTGTGATGATAATATGGCTGCTCGTCTTTCTTGGCCCTGCCATGGCGCAGAACGATTCCTATCCAGATGACCCCATCCTCAAATACAGACCACCATTTGCACAGTCCCTCCCAGTACAAATTCTCCTCTCAGGCATCGCACTCACCCTCACCGTCGTCCTCCTCCTCCACCTCGTCTTTACCACTCAGTACCACTGGCCGCTCGCTCGCACCAACTACATCCTCCAGATCGCAGGCGTAACGACCCTTCTCACATCCATAATCGCGACCATCTATGTCGTCTTCTCCACCGCCGTGCAGCAGAGCCAGCACTGGCCGTACATGCTCAGCTATCTCGCTATCGAGATGCCCGGCCATGTCTACTCGGCCAATTCAAGCGACCCCACCCTAGCATACCAACACGGATGGTCACCCACTGAGAGCGCAACCTGGGTCGTCATGAATGCCACAACCTCCGTCGTCGTACAGGTCCGCATCTCCACATCCCTCTACCGCCCTCTCACCCTCTTCTAGATCACCCACATCCACTTTCTCACCCTCCTCTTTCCCTCCAACCTCGAGGCCAGACTCATCTTTGGTCTTCTCGGTACGTCTTTTCCTCCCGTCCTTGTCCCTGCTCACCCTTCATCCAGGCCCACTCGCCATCATCTCCGCCATCATGCAGCTCCTCCCCATCGTATGCGGCACCTCCGTCCGCAACATGTCCGAAGACACCCGCAACGTCTGCAACGCCGCCCTCTCCCTCCTCTTCACCTCCTTCCTTATCATCTGGGGCTGCTTCATCAATCGCCGCCAAGCCTGGCGCACAGACGGCGGAACAGCTGCCTTTGGCGCTGGTGCCATCATCCTCGCCCTCCTCTCCACCTCCCTCAACTTTTTATACATACCCAAGCAGGACCAGTACTCGTGGATGCCCAAGCTCATGTGGGCAATCACCCTCTGGCAGAGCTTTCTCGGATGGTGGTGGTGGGTTGGCGCAGGCATGGGCGTGCACGAGGTCGAGGAGCTCTTGCACCGCGAGAACAAACGCCAGCAGAAACGCGCGATGCGTGCACAGCGCCGCAGGGAGCAGCGCGAGCGCGCCAAGTCCGTCTGGAAGGGCGTCACTGGCGCGTTCAAGGGCAGACCCGAGGACCTCTCGCGCTCGCCCTCTAGGGACGCCGCGAGCGTGTCGAGCGTGACGGTGCTCGGAAGACTGGCGGGGCTGCAGCCCGTGCAGATGGTGCAGCGCTGGTTTGCCCGTCTGTGGCATGCGCATTTGACTGCGGCGCATATCCAAGCTGCCGAACGCGCTGAGCGGATGCACCAGGTTTATCAGCGGGAGGGGGAGCGCAACGCCGACCGGCATCGCAGACAGGTTGTCGGCTGGGGACTCGGCAGCTATGGCATGCGCGAGGCAGAGCGTGAGCGGCGGGAAGAGATTGAGTTGCAGCAGTGGGCGGCCGAGCACGAGGGCTCGGGCGAGGAGGAGGAGTGGAAGGACGTGGCATCGACGCAGGTGTCGGTCTCGAGTGGGCAGCTACGGCATCGGGTGCCCGAGCAGACAGAAGAGCCCGTCGGCACGTCGTTTTGGTGGTGGGGCCCGCTCCAGCGGTGGCGACTCAAAGACTCGACGACGTATCGCTGACCCCCATGCCTCATCCTGTTTATCTTATGCACCGTGTAATTTCTCCATGTCATACCATGTACATTAGACGCGTCTCCTCTCGTTGGGTTTTTGGATGAGTTTCAATGATGGGTTCCGTGTTCTACATGGTGTCTATTCATGATGTAGCCCCCGCCTAAGCAGCAGTCAGCTGCGCCGCCACGAGTGCACGGAACCTCGACCGACAATATCGCGATAGGCGAAGTCAGCCCCACACCACATCATGTCAAAGGACACGCACCACGATCCGCTCCCCCGGCGCAACCGTCGACAGCCACCGGGTGCGCACAATCACACACGTCGTCTGCCGCCGGTGCGCCAGAGTCTTGTCGATCGCATCGTTGACACGGTGCTCGCTCGTCGCGTCTAGGGCGATGGCTAGGCGCCGTTGTTCAGACTCTGTCGGCCGACTGCAAGGTGGTGTGTGGCATTGGGGTGGCGTAACACTCTCGGTATCAAACCCTTGGGCATGCTCCAAACAAACTCGCAATTGGCCGTCGCATTTCAAAACGCAATATTTGACGTGATCGTGCCTGTGAACGAGACCGGTCCCTAGGACGTAAATCAACACATTGGGTGACAAAGGGCTGGTACCGTGTTGCGCCAGATTGAATTCGCGAATGTCTGCAACAGCTCGTTGAGCCGCATCTAAAGACACGCCAACGCACCCACCTTGGCCATCAAACGTGACCTTGCCGCGCTCGTCAGTAGTACGTTAGAATGAGCGTCTGCACCGAGGACTTGCCTCCCTAGTAGCCATTGTGAGCACACGTTAAAGACTACACGAACGCCACGTTCTTGCCCTCGCCAATCTCGAGAATTGAAGTTGTCGATAATCTGCACGCCTTTCCGACTCGGGTACTCGAACCCGACGTTCTCGAAACGGATGACGCCGCGTCACGACGGGTCCACTTCGATCTCCCGGTCGGGCGCGATCGCAGGTCTGCGGTCGAGCAGCTGAAAATCCGCGTTCTAGCACCGATACCACGCATGATCGAGGGCCCAACCAAAGATGAAAAAAACGCACTGCATCTGCAGACCGTTCCCTACGTAGGCCGTATAGAGCAGTAGGTTCGTCAGGTCTCCGACAGTGATCGCGCCCTGCGAGATGAGCGTACCACCTAGCCAACCGCCAAACTCCCGACAGAGAAAACTCCAACAAGTATCGTCTTCACGCAATGGCTTTCCCGCAGAAGTCGCCGGGACCGGCTAGCTACAATGAAGTAGTGTGGCGAGGTCTCTGAGATGTGTGTGAGTAAAACGAACAGTGCTCAAGAGCACCTGACGGAGAACCCGTGCGCCTGCAGCGTCAGCCTCAGTCTTGGATGTGTCCGACAGAGATACAGGGGCGTATTTCGACCGGACAGTATGTCGGCAGTTTCAGATTCCGGTCGCATCAATGTACTAGTCGATTGATTGACCGACTCCACCGTTTCCAGGGACCCAAACATCCGCAACTGAGTGTCAAACTCAGAAGAAATTCGCAGTGCAAGCCCTGCTGGATTGAATGTCTGTCTTGGTATTCGCGTTTTCGACACTTAAGACCGTGGTGGTGGATCCGAGCGATTGGGCGCATGCAGATGCCGTCGTGGGGTGGACGAGTTGGACAGTTGCCAACAAGTTGAAGTTGTGAAGGATATCACAGTTTTAGTTTCAGACTGAGCACCGCCGCCTGTTTCATAGCCTATGTCAAGCAGATGCCTATTGCCCACCGCTTTTAGGACGTGTAAAACGCTAACTTTCCCTTTCGTCTCTGCAGCCATCTTCCTTTACTTCCCGTGGCTCACAGGTACTGGCTAGTAAGCGTATGCACCCATTTCGTATCAACCTGCTCACAGTTTACTTTTGTCAGCCTTGTTTCTATTAGTTGTCCAATCTTATCTTCAGCTTGCCGTTGACGGCCTGACTATCCTCTCGTTCATCTATCAACTATAACCGTCCTCTATGATGCGTCTTCCTTCTGTGTTCTTCGTAGTTTCTCTCTTGGTCGTTGTCTCTTCCGTCATGTCTGCACCCGCACCCGCACCCGCACCTGCCCGGAGGGACGTTCAACATAACGACGTTCCTCAAATCCGTGCATTCACTGTTACTTCCCCATCGTACGTGTCAAACCCTGGTTTCTGATGAGTGCTAACCGCAGGTACTAGGGAACTGGGCACACTGGAAGACGATCAGTGAGATTTATTTGACCGTGGACATTTCGGATGTGACAGTTGAT
>JBBPSB010000192.1:0-36142 GCA_038093375.1 Xerocomus brunneocitrinus
GTGGTTCAACTGCCACTCGACCTCTCCCTTAATGCTCTTCAACAAATCATCCGTGGTGTACTTAGGCTTCCACCCGAGGGCACGTGCTCGCGTCGCCCTACACCTACAGTTTGTACCAAGAAAGCGCGCCTAAAGGTGTAGAATCATCGCATCAGAATGCATCATGAGCAACTTGCCCGTTGTGAACACGTACAGCAGGGAACTTCTCAAAGTCAGCATCAGTGAACGCGTTTGGTTCCGCCGTCTCACTCGCGCCCAATTCATAGAGCGCTTCTCCAATCTTGGCGGAGACGTCCTTCAACACGTAATGACCATTGTCGCCAAAGTAAAAGCCTTCGCGACCGTGACCGGGCTCCTTCCCCCCCAGGATGGCATCGTATAGGACAATGTAGAGATCAGCAACTGCCGATTGCAATCGCGGTTGCGCAAGTGAGCTTCGCCAATTCCTAGTACAAAACAAAGACACTTACTATCGTCGACATGAACGTGTGGCCACACATTCAATCCCTTGCCGACATATCCGGCGCGCTTCCTCGCAATACTAGTGGTAACTGCCAAAGGAATTTGGATGGAACGTGTGTTCTGAACACCCAAATCGACCAGTTTTCCGGAAGCAAAACCATAGATCGTAGGAGGAATAACCAAGTAGGTCTTCACGTACCCTTGTGATCCCTGTTAAGTACAACTCGCGAGAAAACGTGCTCGCTGCGCAACTCACCCTCTTTATCAGCGGCGAGGATGAGCGTGTCGACGTTTCTGTGAAGTTGCGTGTTTTCAATAGTATCTAGTTTCTGAACGTCTGTATCGTCCCAAACTGTCTCGGTCGTATAGTTGCCCTCTGGGTAATCGATGATGATAGCTGGTAGGAAACGATGAGGAAATGATTAGGCAGATAAACGATAAACGATTGGCAAACTACGTACCAGTGCCAGACTGAATGTGCATTAGAGGGTAACATCTCTCTGAAGTATAAACCACTTACAGTATGAATCAGAATTGGTACTTTGCCGGTCGCCTGATACTTCTGCTTCAGACCTCTTAAGATTGCCGCGCAAGCTTCTGCGTTATCAGCGTCCGCCTGCACCCAGCAATCCCACGACAAACCCATGAAAACAAGTTAAAGTTCTGACTGATCACGTCAGTTCAGTGGACATACGCACACCTGAGATTATGATGTCGCTCAGAGCGGCATGTTTCTCGAGGAGTGCATGGTCGTCGTAGGACCCTATGACGGTTTTGATTCCGAGGGACTCAAAGGCGGATGCCTTTTCCGCTTTACGGATGAGCACAGTAATTTCGGAGGTGGCGAAGCTGTGGTGGCGAAGAAGGCGATCGATAACAGAGCCAACGACAAAGCCTAGATGGAGGGATAACATTCAGATAAGAGGTAGTTTTCGTTCACGAGCTAGAGGCATACCGGTCGCACCGGTGATGAAAACCTGAGTTTTGGCAGACATGGAAAGAATATAGAACGTGTAACGATCTAGCTGAGTGGAAGTGGGCTTGGAGTGGAACTTGGAATTTTCGATCGACAAAGCCCCTCTTTTATAGTGTTATTGGGCCCGTTAGTGGAACGATGAGTAAGCATAGCTTGCCTCAAACCAGCGCACCTCATGATCCCCGTCTACCTGACAAATCGACCACTCACTGCTTACAACTTGCTTCAATGTCACTTCCTACGCTCGCCGTGCTTCGCCGTTGGGCCGATACCCATATTTGGGTATCACGCATGAATTTCCCTGAAGGCATCAAACCGAGCTCTGATCGCAGCTTTCATTCAGAAAAATAGCGCCGTCTTCCACCTAAAAGTGATGGCATGCATCAGCATATGACCAGACGGCTAATTCAAGAGCAACCCACGCCTTTGTAATACCTATCAGTGACGGATTGACTCAGATTACCGTAGCGATCAATGATTCGAGACTCATACGAGCACCCTTGCTCACGCTCGCCGTGTATGCCCGCACCAAGCACATGCTCTTAACTTTTATGATCAAACATTGACATCTATCGGAATACCTGTACAAGTTTCAAAGCGACAGTGGGCACAATACGGCCGACCACAAAGCAATTTGCACAATGACTCTAGAAATGTTCTGAGGGTCGTCCGACATACAGGGATGAATGACTTACGATCTCACAAGCATGTGACAAGGTGAACACACTGCTCCACAGAACAGGTGGGTGCGATGGATAGGGCGAACGGGTTGGCGACAGGCAGGATCACTAGCTATGGTTTTGCGCATTTCAATTCTCACACTTTTGTGACTCGTGACGCGTGACAACTCCCGACTTCCCGCTCAGTGCTGGTCCAACCTACTGCAATTAAGAGAAACATTCAGATCGCAGCGTAGTATACAAACAACGGGTAAAAAGTACAACACACGGGAATTTAGGCAGAAGGGTGGTTCAACTGCCACTCGACCTCTCCCTTAATGCTCTTCAACAAATCATCCGTGGTGTACTTAGGCTTCCACCCGAGGGCACGTGCTCGCGTCGCCCTACACCTACAGTTTGTACCAAGAAAGCGCACCTAAAGGTGTAGAATCATCGCATCAGAATGCATCATGAGCAACTTGTCCGTTGTGAACACGTACAGCAGGGAACTTCTCAAAGTCGGCATCAGTGAACGCGTTTGGTTCCGCCGTCTCACTCGCGCCCAATTCATAGAGCGCTTCTCCAATCTTGGCGGAGACGTCTTTCAACACGTAATGTCCATTGTTGCCAAAGTAAAAGCCTTCGCGACCGTGACCGGGCTCCTTCCCCCCGATGGCATCGTATAAGACAATGTAGAGATCAGCAACTACCGATTGCAAGTGAGCTTCGCCGATTCCTAGTACAAAACAAAGACACTTACTATCGTCGACATGAACGTGTGGCCGCACATTCAATCCCTTGCCGACATATCCGGCGCGCTTCCTCGCAATACTAGCGGTAACCGCCACAGGAATTTGAAGGGAACGTGTGTTCTGAACACCCAAATCGACCAGTTTTCCGGAAGCAAAACCATAGATCGTAGGAGGAATAACCAAGTAGGTCTTCACGTACCCTTGTGACCACTGTTAAGTACAACTCGCGAGAAAACGTGTCACGTAACATGCTGCGCACTCACCCTCTTTATCAGCGGCGAGGATGAGCGTGTCGACGTTTCTGTGAAGTTGCGTGTTTTCAATAGTATCTAGTTTCTGAACGTCTGTATCGTCCCAGACTGTCTCGGTCGTATAGTTGCCCTCTGGGTAATCTATGATGATAGCTGGTAGGAAACGACAAGGAAATGATTAGGCAGATAAGCGATAAACGATTGGCAAACTACGTACCAGTGCCAGACTGAATGTGCATTGGAGGGTAACATCTCTCTGAAGTATAAACCACTTACAGTATGAATCAGAATTGGTACTTTGCCGGTCGCCTGATACTTCTGCTTTAGACCTCTTAAGATTGCCGCGCAAGCTTCCGCGTTATTAGCGTCCGCCTGCACCCAGCAATCCCACGACAAACCCAATAGACAAGTTATTCCGACTGATCATGTCAGTTTAGTGGATATACGCACACCTGAGATTATGATGTCGCTCAGAGCGGCATTTTTCTCGAGCAGTGCGTGGTCGTCGTAGGACCCTATGACGGTTTTAATTCCGAGGGACTCAAAGGCGGATGCCTTTTCCGCTTTACGGATGAGCACAGTGATTTCGGAGGTGGCGAAGCTGTGGTGGCGAAGAAGGCGATCGATAACAGAGCCAACGACAAAGCCTAGATGGAGGGATATCATTCAGATAGAGGTAGTTTTCGTTCACGAGTTAGAAGCATACCGGTCGCACCGGTGATGAAAACCTGAGTTTTGGCAGACATGGATCGAATTTAGAATGTGTAACGATCTAGCTGAGTGGAAGTGGGCTTGGAGTGGAACTTGGAATTTTCGATCGACAAAGCCCTCTTTTATAGTATTATTGGGCCCGTTAGTGGAAATGAGTAAGCATAGCTTGCTTCAAATCAGCCCACCTCATGATCCCCGTCTCACCTCCTACGCTCGCCGTGCTTCGCCGTTGAGCCGATACCCATATTTGGGTATCACGCCCGAATTTCCTTGAAGGCATCAAACCGAACTCTGATCGCAGTTTTCATTCAGAAAAATAGCGCCGTCTTCCACCTAAAAGTAACGGGATGCATCAGCATAAGACCAGACAGCTAATTCAAGAGCAACGCATGCCTTTGTAATACCTATCAGTGACGGATTGACTCAGATTACCGTAGCGATCAATGATTCGAGACTCATACGAGCACCCTTGCTCACGCTCGCCGTGTATGCCCGCACCAAGCACATGCTCTTAACCTTTATGAAGCACGTCCGACTGAGGGCTTATTTCGGTTAGTCACCAAAAGGAGGTTCAGCGTCCAATGGATCTCACCGATCCTCATTTGTCGTGGACTTTATGCGACAATAAAAACCAGGGCATCCTGTTCATAAATGATACTGATATTTTGGATGCGGTTCCCATACTACCTTGAAAGAGTCACATGTTGGCCCTCCGAACCTGTTGCACCACTCGCACCGGGATTTCGTCGCACTACCCACCTTACCGTCACTGTATTGCATAGCACAGATCAGGGACAGCTGCACGCGGATAATGCCAACCAACGGGTCGAGCCATTGTGATGACTTCGACAATGGGAAGTGACATAACTTAGAACTCAGCTTCTATGAAATAAGTTATATGGTCGAGCGCGTACATCGGGATGCTATCTTTGCAACAACAGGATGGCCTGGTATGTCAGTCAGGGTACATAAACGACTGGCGAACGAGGTGAGTCGATGAAGAATCCTCCTTGCATAAACCGTACCAGAACTAGCCAATGAAAGCCCTGTACATCCTCTCAAGCACAAACTGTCGTGGTAGCCATTGAAAGAGATAAAATTGGGTAGATTTGTAACCCAATGACATGTATGGTGGCGGGCTTGCGCAAAGTGCCTGGGTCACCACCCTCCGCGCGAACTCATTTGTATCCATGCTTCCTGGACCTTGGCTAGCGTTCATTCGCTGTATCATTTTTGGTTCGTAATCCTTGTACAATGTTGTGGGTGAGAGGGACAACCTCGTTGCCTGGTTTTTTGAAAGGTTGGAAGTGATACCCCCGGGGGCGACAAGCATCACCTTCACGCCAAACGGTTTGCACTCCATTGCGAGACCTTCGGAGATGGAGTGAAGTGCAGCCTTGGCGGCGCAGTACAGAGTGTTCCATGGAGTAGTTCTACGGTACAAGATGTGAGTTTAGTCCAATGCCAGATGACGGGTGAGCAAAATTCACATTAGACCCGAGATGGAACCAATATTCACAATCAAGCCTTCCTTCCGGGCGAACATGGAAGGGATCACCGCGTTGGATACGCGCAGGGCACCAAAAGTGTTCACCTCGAACGTGTTCCGAATTTGATCGATGGTAGCCTCAGCTACGGGACCTAGCGAGGGAATTACACCTAACGAGAATCCGTTAACTAACAACTCACCAATAGCCAAGGCTCCCGCGTTATTCACAAGAATGTCGATTTTACCGATTTCAGCAAGGATGGTTTGTACTGTACGTTCAATATCATCACTGTTGGTTACGTCCAGGGCGTGTCTCCGAATGTTTGGGCTTTGAAATTCATCCATGCTTTCAAGCCTTCGGGAGGTTGCGTATACAGTACATCCTCGTGCAGCGAATTCCTTGCATCTGGTTGGAAGAAGTTGTTCCACGATGAAAGTCAGGACACACCGCTGAGAGTCGGTTGACAATTCGAACACGTACAGTCCAAATCCTATGCCTCCTGCAGAGCATCCGGTGATGAGAACCACTTTTTGGGTCACTTCTGATTCTGCTTCTGGCATGAATCGAGGAGGCACTGGATAGTAGGTCGATTCCTGGACTTCCACTGCGAAGCGGGTCCCTTCAAACTGAGTTCGCGTACGACTTATGTAATTACTGCCAAAATGGCAGCGAACTTACTTACCTGAAGCGTAACTTGATAGTTATGATTTCCGAGAACATGCAAGATTCATTACTTTTGCGACAAAATATTATAAAACAAAAACGGGGTTTGCGACAAAGAAAGCTGAGTAAGTACGATGAAAACTCAGAACAAATAGGGTACTAGGTCCATAGGAAGAAAAAGTCGCGGGTCCATTAACCTCCTATGCGCTCGCAACGCAAACACCTCTTTTTTTACCGCTTCTCCCTAAGCTTGAACCACACAACACCGATCAAGAGAACGCTAAGTCCAGCAACGAAGGCGAACAAAACCAAGACGTCTCTGTAGTAACTGGTGGGGTTAAATCCAAAGAGCTGGAAGCCGAAGATGAGCAATCATGCAGAAGACGTCGCTCGAGTGAAAGACGTACAAGCTCCATGATTAACGACGCGGAGATATCGATCGGAACGCCTTGCAACACATCGACGATCATAAGCCCCGATCCTACCTCGTTTACAGAGAGCGCCTCGAGGGCATACTACGTTGTTGACGGGCTTGACTAAATGTGCACTCTTACAAGGGAGGATCTTACCTTGAGAGGACACAACCATTGCAACCATCGTAGCACAGGCGGTATGGAATCCAGATGAACAAAGAAACCAGCGTACGTCATTTGGTATAACGCCGTCAGAGCGGATATAAGAATTGCGATACCCCCATTGCGGAACAGCGTCGCAAGGAGGAAGTTCTACATGTCAACAAATAAGATGCTGACGTGCGTCAATAAAAACGCCACGTACGAAGAGAGTCATGACAAGCGTGAATAGGACCAGGATGAACAAAAACTTGAAAAAGTGAGCGGCGTCGTGAGCTAGCCCGGCCATCCAGTAGGTCCTAAGAGGAAACGTATCAGCAGTGGTTAAGGTTCGATGGGTCAAATGAACAAACATAGTGGACACAATGATCGTCGGAAGAATGCGAAGCGGAATGACATCGAAGAACAAACGTGACAACAGCCAGGCAGTAGGACTGGAAAGAGGGCATTCAGTTTTTACCCATAATGAGCATGATGAGGAAGCAAACCTGTAATATGAGTTGGATCGCTCGCGAACAAAGAGTGGTCGCACTTCAACAATGGTGTACAATGCACTCAAAGAAGAGAATGCGATCAGTGAACCCTGGCCTTTGGATCAGGACACGGTCATGGCCAGGCTAAGTAAACGACACACCAAAAAGAACAAACATCCAACACGAGATTGGAACCCAGCAATAGACAACCCAGTATGGAAGTACAGTCCACCTGAAGTAGCGATTTCAATATCAAGTAGTCCAAGATGTGTTCCCTGTTAACGTACCACAGAATGCCCCCAAAATCGCAGAAACAATTAGATGAGTAATGAAGAGTGTCTTGTCCCTAAATCATGCCATTTACAAGCTGTTCGGATAGCAGACAAGGAAACATACCGGCAGAGTAGCTTCCATTCACGGCCACACAAAACTTGGAACTGAGTGAGGAACGCCGCCGCATATTCCCCAGTAATGCCCCGGCTGCGAGTGATCAGAGCTTCCACATCGCCATCACTGGCTTTTTCGTCAGAATCCTGGTTTACTGTTGTTGGGGGCTTCTCATCGGGGTTACTCTTTCCGACAATAGGAGTTATGATCTTGCCAGTTGGCGGAGCGCTCGCAATCTCGAGAAGATAGTCCGCGACGTTGTACCCCTCTTCATATGGAGGTATTTCCGATTCAGCTGTTCTCTTTATATCCGCATCACGGACACTGGTGAAATGCCTTGCAGGAGCCAAGCCACCGGGCCCAGAATACAGAGCGCGTCCACGTGAGAGAAGTAAAACTGAATCAAAAGAGTGATACAGACGGGAGCTAAAAGGGTGAATCTCAGACGTGGAGCCAACGTTCAATACGAAAAACTCGCCTTGGTTGGTGCACACTGCAGATGACTGCAACGCCCTGATTGCTGTCTTCCGCCGCGCCAAATAGTCCACCACCACCCCGCGCGACCTCCTTGAGCACATTAATGACACGCCGCGCACTCACAGAATCCAAACCACTCGTGGGTTCATCGCAAACTAATATATCTGGACATCCGACCAGTTCGAGACCGATGCTGACTCTCCGCGCTTCCCCTCCACTAATCCCACGGCCAGTTCCGTCTGTTGCTCCAATCCTGGTCTCTGCCACATCATCCAAACCGAGTCTCGAAATGACAGTTGATACTAGGGCGGCCTTTCTCTCCGAGGACAAAGATTCGGGCAACCGTAGAGATGCTGCGAACGTGAGGGCCTCTCGCACCGTTAGGATGGCAGGTAGGATGTCTGTTTGAGGAACGAATGCTATTCGAGGTCGTCTTCCACTCGCCAATGAAGGAAACGTGATCGAGCCAGTGAAGTGTCCGGATTTCGCCTTTCCCGCAATCAGTTCGACCAACGTCGTCTTTCCAGCACCACTGGGACCAAGGACCGCCATAATCTCTCCAGCAGCGACGTTGCCGTTGATGGAATCCAAGATGGTTTTGTCGCCACCAGAGGATCTGACCAAGTATGAGACATTCGTCCATTTCACATCGACTCCACCGTTACGTCCACCATCAAATGGTCGTTTACGCGCAGCCCTCTGGAGGATCCATCCCCATATGAGGCCTGCAAGTGCAATCCCGACGAGGCCACCCACGACGGCCAGACCCGCGATGACTCCCGAACTTAGAGGGCTCGAGCCCGTGGTCTGGCCCGATGACAACGTGCCATTTGCGGAGTCGATTACGGCTTGGGTGACACATTCGCCATAAACGCAACCTTGAAGCGCGAGTCCACTTGAACCGAATAGTCCATTAATGACCTTCTGTTGGAATTCACACGTGTTGGTGTTATCGCAAACGATTGTGAGAGGACCAGAGAGAGAATCGATTGTGCTCGTCAAATCGGACACGGGAACTGCCCCACAGAATGTCGTGTTCTTGATACACTGACACTCCAGGGTGGAACAGGTCCAGGTATCCGAAGAACCCGTCGATGTTTGCGTGCAAGAAGATGCGAGGCAGGAAAATTGTTCGACGCCGCTATAGAACAGCTGCGAGTAGATCGCCGAAGAACTGTTGGGGGAAAGGAGCGTGCCAGAAACATTTTGTAATGGTGAAAGTGAGGCATTAAGGCTCCGTTGAATGGTAAGCGTGGACTGTAATGGGTATATGGCTTGTAATGTCGGGTTCTGAAAGGAGATGAGTGATTTTTTTTTGGCAAGCGGTACGACATACGTTGATTTCGCAGCTAAGTTCGCCAGCTGCGTACACCATAGGGGAGGTGTTGCATACCATGGTGTCGTTCACGCCCGACACCTGAGAGCTACTGCTGGTATTACCGCCCACTGCAGCATATGCAGCCTGGCACGCAGATGAAGTCGTGCAGACATTGCAACCCGTGCCAGTCCATCCACTGGAGCACGAGCAACCCGAGGAGGTCAAATTGGGGAAACCACCGGAAGACGATGCGAGGGAGCGATGGGAACCATCAAAAATTGTACCCCCGCATGCTGGCTGAGAGCAATTTGCACCGCCAAACCCTACGGGGCAAAGACAGTCAGACCCACTAGATGGTATACCATAATTGGCACAAGATTGTGCAGTAACGATGGGAAGCAAGAATGATGTGACGCTCAGAGCACGTAGGATGCTACTAATTGCTGGTAGCATTGCTGATGCGCCTCGTACGGGAGGCGCCCGTGTTGGGTGAACGTGGTGGGGGGATAAGAAACTTTTTTTTTTCTTTTGCAGACCCTGAAATGAGACAAGCGTTCAATTTCAGTTCCTCTTCGACCCGAGCAACAAGTACGTCACGGTCACGTGCAAATACTTTTCGAGCTTCGCGACTCTCGGCGAGTCATGTCAACGTCTGTCAAATCAGTGACATTAGGCTCAGCCATGTTCTCTGGTGTAAGTAAGCCTGTCTCATACAGAGTTTTTTTCAGTGTTGAACCTTGACAGATTGCCACTTGGTGGTCCTCGTCGGAGTCTTCTGCGGCCAAGACGTCGGAGAAATACGACCCGACAAACCCAAAGATGAACCCCTTAAACCCCCAGGGCCTTAAGCCGTATGACCTAGTTCCATTTTTTAAAATTATTCCATGTTGATGGCCTCCGTCAGGTGCTGTGCTTGTCCAGAAACTAAATCTGCTCGTGATTCATGCTTTCTGCAACACGGGGCTGATAATGCCCAATGTGCAGAATTGGTCAAAAAACACGTAGAGTGCATGCGTGGGCTCGGTTTCGAAATTTGAGCTTTGTCATGCCCATTAGGGCAGAACCACCAGGCATGGCACACTCGATAAAATCTATGGAAATGTTAACCCCGCACCTGTAGCGCATCTGATTACTACTGGATCTATAGACTCGTCCCACCTCACGAAATACATCTAATTTCCTTCGAAAATTGGATTGGAGTAACGCCCATCCGAGTACCTGCCATGTTGCGACCGCATGACATTTAAACTGCTGTTCTGACAGATGTTCTTTTGACGCCCACCTGCAGAATTAAGCACGGGGAAGATCGGCTTCGTCTACTCCGATCAATCAGGAAGCACACCATCCTCTCGACATCTTCTGCACGGAAGTACATACTTGAAAGCCAGCGAGAACGGAACGTGTGTTTCCTCGCTGAGATTGATCATTGGTTTCTCCCGCGGAAAAGGTCACTGGGCTGCCGAAGGAGACCAGCAAGTTCCCGCCGAATCGGGAGGGCAAGTCGTTTAAGTAGTCATGGTCTTTAAGCCCACAAGGTCACTCGCCTTTGCCTCCCCTCCACCATCGTTCACACCATGAGGTTCTTTGTCGTTGCTGCCGCGCTCGCGCTTGCATCTCGCGCATTCTCTTACACCGTGACCTACAAGCTCACATATGATTCCGCCTATGACCAAGGTCATGACTCTCTCAACAACGTCGCTTGCTCGAACGGCGAGTATGGCCTCATCACCGACGGGTACACCACCTTTGACTCTCTCCCCACCTTCCCGTACATTGGAGGGGCGCCTCAGATACTGTCGTGGAATTCGCCCTACTGCGGCACCTGTTGGGAGCTGACATACACCGATAAACACGGCATCTCCACGTCTCTCAATATCACGGCTATTGACACTGGTGACCATTCTTCGGAGGATTTCAACATCTCGTTGGAGGGCATGAATCTCCTCACAGATGGTCACGCTAAGAAGCTAGGCAGAGTTCCTATCACTGCGGTTCGGAAGCCAAAGAGTGCATGTGGTCTGTAAAATGGGTTCAAAGGTAGACCAGTCTCTTCGTGCACTTGGTAGCGAGTTGATTGTAATCACTGAAAGTCGTGCAGGTTTCCAAGTGCCGATACCAACTTCTCTTTCAATTTCCTCTTCTTTTGCTTTTGTTTTCTTCGTCGTTTTTGATGTTTATAGAAGTCATTCCATACAAGTCTTCTAGAACACCATGCAGTACGAGATTCAGATCTTGCGCCTTCAGGAAACAATAAACCACGATAGGTGCATTGCAATCTTATAGCAACTACCATACCATTCTAAGTATTCTGCAACACCTTTTTCCCGACAACACCGGAAGCTTATCCAGGTCAAGGAGAAAACTGCATTGATCGGCCTGTACGTGCTAACTTGAAACCAGTGCGAGAGTCTGGCGAAGTCTCAGCGCTCAGCACTGAATGTTGTTGAGATAACGCATGGTTGTAAACCTCTGATTCCAACTTTCAACCACTTTGCAATCGCGCTACCATTGCCACGATTTAAAATCTTCCCATGGGCAAAGCACAAACTCGCGCGCCAGGTGGTGAGAAGCCACGTCATGAGAATGCTGGGACCGGAGTGATGACCACGATGACATTCGCAATCGTGACTGGCGCTGTACAAGATGTGCGTTCTCGGTTATTTTGTTGCTCTTGTGGTTGGCTCCGTGGTCAGAACGCGGGCTCGCCTCACCGTCACGCTGACCCATTCGCGAGTGCAGAGCTATGCCCGGATCTTGACCTCCCAGTGCGAGCTCTCCATACAAAGGTCAGCGCTCAGCGCTCTATGTTCTCGCGTACTCACTGGAGCGGGGTAGCCCGCAGGGCTGCGCTGCGCCAGGACAAGTGACGCTATAGAGAGTATCTGGGGTCTGCACGGAAGAAGCCGAAAGTAGAATTAGAGACGGAAACGACATGTAGATAGAGCATCCTTTTACTATATCCAGAGAGCGCATACTAAGTGCTCATTTCCTCTACCTCTCAACCTGGCCGGTCCATCTGGTGACAAGAGCGCGATTCGCGCGCGCTTCAGTTCAAACAACATTTCTTCCTCCTCTCCTGAATCGTCTCCCCTAGACCTTCCCTCTCTCACGAGTTCTGACAGCCGATATACCCAGTTCAAACGTCCCCCTCCTGCCTCGAGTATTTCACGACAACGTCGTTCTAGCAGTGCCACTATCACCGCAGCCTATCCCAAACTGCATACCACAAAATTTTCCCCCCCTTCAGCTGACTTCGAAAGGGAGAACATGCAGCAACCTCGTGGCCACTTGACTCCGGAATCATCCGTCCGAATGCAACCACCCGTACTGGATGCTCCACGGCGTTTCTATCGCGCACCCCCTCCCCACACGATAACGGTCACACCAGCTCCCCTCCCCATTCCCGCTCCTAGATCCCCTCCGAGCCCACCAACACCCTTCTACCCCATGGGAGGAAACCCCCCAACAACTGACTTATTTTATGGCGACGAAGAAGATCCTGCGACATGGTTCACCATGTTCCAACGTATGCTACCGCTAGCATGGCCCGAAGCTCAGAAAGTCATCCATTTCCAAAACCACCTAGCGCCAGGGGGATTTGCTGAGGAATGGTACTATGCCCTAGACCCATCCTACTATACCTCACTTGCGTCCGTTCGTACAGCGTTCAACGCGCGCTGGCCACCACCCGAGCGCCATCGATTCTCCCGAGCAGAACAAGTGGAGCGCATCAAGGAACTGATATTGGAGGAAGAAGCAATTGGGAAGTGGATCACACCAGCAGATCGCCGCAAAGCAGACTATGGGCAAAACGTATGGGCAACCGAGGTAGCCAAGACGGCCGTCACTATGGGCGACACCGCAGGCTTCCTCATCGACTCCGTCGTTGAGCGAATTCCCGACCTGCTTAAAGACCACCTTCAATGCCGCTATGACACATGGGATGAATTTAAACGCGATGTACGAAGTGTCCCCCCCCACAGAATCAAACGTGGTAAAGAGCAGCTGGAAAAAGACCGGACGAGAGACAAGGAACTTGCCCATGTAAAAGCCCAACACGCCGCTACGACAGCAGCGTTACAAACTGCAATGTCCCAATTTTCCCATCTACAGCTAGCGACACCATCACCGTACCAGCAGCGCCCATTAGCACGTCGCCCGTATCCACCGTCCCCCCAGATTTATGCAAACCCTAGAGCACTACCTGCCCCCACTACTACATCGGGTGCATGGCCGCCCACCACACCACGCCCCCCGCTGACCCGTGACATCATTCTGGAGAAAGCAGCAGCCTCCCTCCAGCGTCCGAACACAGAGGAAGGCCGCCGACAGCACCGGGAAGACATAGATGCATGGCATGCGACGTATGGCCCCGAAGCCGTCCCAACGCTGTCCCGACCATACCCCATATCCCCAGGTACCATGATTCCCAGTTCCGGAGAATGTTTTGAATGTGGCACGCTCACCAACCCGCGCCACACAAGCGGTAATTGTGACAACACAAGCAAGCTCCCAACCCTAGAAACCCGCTGGCGACAGACGGTGATGAGCCTTCTCCGCCGTGTAGCCCAAAATCCGACGTCATCCGCACCAGTACCGATACGTTACGTCTGGGCAGAACCAGCTCCACAAAGCTCCCACGCTCCATGGTCAGAATCGTCGCAACCCGAGGATATACCAAGCAATGTGTACTGGACTGGAGTACACGAGGATGGCTGGGACTGGAGCCAACCGGAAAACGTGCAAGGGTTGCAGTATTAACTAGGGCGCCTGCAACCCCAACACCTCCGTTGCCCGAACCACCAAGATCCCCCCCTGCACATACTACATACGTTAACGATAGCTCTACTGTACATACGTCATGTCCACCTGCTTCCCTGTCCGTACCGGAGCCCAAAACGGCGTCCACAACCACATCTGAGGCATCGTCTGGTGATGTACCCCATCCTAATAACAACGTAACTGATGTGTACTTGCTGGATGACTCAGGAAAACCGATATTCGCACGGACAAGCAACCCCTTCCTAGCTGTCCCCGTCCTGCAAGGACCCCGCGGCGAGCATGTTCGCTTCCTCGCTACCATCGATAGCGGTGCTATGATCAATGCCATTGATGCAGCGGCATTCCAGAGAATTGCACGTAGACTCACACCGCTAAGTCCCTCATCACGAACTCTACGAATGGCCAATGGCTCAGTAACACCATCCACAGGTGCTTGGTCGGGTCTACTTACGTGGGGCCCTCTGACAATCCAGACAACATTCGAAGTTTTTCCCAGCGGCGGATCCTGGCGGATGCTCATCGGTAAACCCCTCCTAGAGCAACTCAAAGCATCGCACAATTACGACACCGACTCGATTTCCTTTCCGTTCAACAACATAATATACAGCGTTTCCAACTTTGCTCCACGATACTTTCTCCCCCAACCATTTCTCCCCACGGCCATTTCATTTCCCGAAGCGTCTCGCTTCCCACACCCACCTACACGCAAGATAGCACCTACGAATATCCAAGGGGTCCAAGTGGTGCCGTTCCCAGACTCTAGATCACCACCGGTGAAATCCCTCGGTGATGCACCCTCATCCCTTCCCGCTATTCCGCACAATGATACGTTCACCAGACATACCGAAAAAGGCCCACTCCATCCCCCTCGAGTACGGGCAATTCTGGACGCGGTTCAGCTGGGTGATATTTCACCAAACCAGAAATCCCAAGTGCACAACCTCATAACTGAATTTGCTGATGTATTCGCCCTAAGTGTCAAAGAGGTCACCCCACTCCCATCCCCACAATATCGTCTAAATATACCAGCGGACGCGTCCTTTTCCGTCAAAGTGCACCAACGCCCTCTCACCCAAGCCCAAAAAGAGTTTTACTTCCCACGCCTCGCGGAGTTCGTCAACGCTGGGATACTGCGCCCCATCCACGTCAGTGAAGTCAAAGCGGTTCATCCGACAGTGCTTGCGCATCGAGCACATGAAAACCCGGGCCTAACCATGGATGAGATCAGACAGGAAGTCAACGAACAATGCATTCTCCTGGGTGAGCCCCCCGATCCCTCCATACCTAGACGCATTGCTGGCACAAGCCCACAGCCTGTTCCACCACTCCTTGGGAAGACCAAATGGCGCATTACCCAAAATTTTAACCAACTCAGTCGGATTTGCAAAGTCGCACCGCTTCCACAAGGAGACTTGCGTGCCAAACAACAACGTCTGGCCGGCCACCGTTTTATTTGCGTTATTGACTTTGCGTCCGGATACTACGCATTGCAGGTTGCTGAAGAAAGCCAACCCTACCTGTGTATTTACACAGAAGGTGTCGGATACCATGCGTACGTGCGCATGCCCATGGGCATCCATGACGCACCCTCATGGTTCTGCGACATGACCGGCCGAGCTCTTTGGGACCTCACCACACAAATCCGACTCAAAATATTTGTCAATGACAACGCCATTGCTGGTGACGAGTTTACCGATGTCCTATCACGCTTACGAGTTTTCTTTCAGCGATGTCGTGACCAGAACCTATCCATCTCGCCCCAAAAGACGCGCTTATTCATGGCAGAGACTACCTTTGGAGGTTCACGCGTGGGGGGAGACGGAATCAAAGCAGACGTTGCCAAACTTGAGGCGGTTGCCAAATGGCCAATTCCCAACAACCTACTCGATCTGATGCGATTCCTTGGCCTTACCGGCTACTTTCGCTCGCTCATTAAAGACTATGCCCGTGTAGCATCACCCCTAACTGACCTCCAACGAAACCTAGATTTACCGCAACCCGATCAACGGAAAGGCCGCCGAAAATACCGGCAATTCCTGCGCGACCGCAACTTGGCCCCCTACTGGACCCCGCGTCATAATCGGGCCTTTACGCGTCTCAAGCAATTGCTATTGGATGAGCCGGTGTTACGTGCACCAAGGTTTGATGGTACCCCGTTCATCCTTGTTACTGATGCTTCGAAAGACGGATTCGGCGCCATCCTGCTGCAGCAATCTGCATCCACGCTGCTGGAAGATGGCGACAAGCCCACTTTGCATCCAATAGGCTTCGCATCCAAGCGGACCGCTCCAGCAGAGGAGCGCTACGCACCATACGTGCTGGAATTTGCAGCATTGAAATTTGGCCTTGACCACTTCAGCGACACCATTTGGGGTTTCCCGGTCGAAGTGGAGACCGATTGTAAGGCCATGAAGGACACCCTGTGTAATGATGTGACGAATGTGCATCATGCCCGATGGAAGGATGGCATACAAGGCTACCAGGTCACAGCCATCCGTCACCGGTCTGGCGCTTCCAATGTAGCAGCCGACGCCTTAAGCCGCATGTATACAGGCCGCGAACGGACAGAGGAAGATGGTAGTACCTGGTTGGTGTGTGAAGACTGGGAGGCGTCTCGAGGCATCACTAATGACCTGTTTGGAGTTTACACAGACGAGGTAGTCCTTTCGCTCTGCGACCGCTTTGCTGACGAACCGCTTTTCTTAGATATCATCCATGCCCTCACAAACCGTGACTCGCACAAGACCGACCGTGATCGCCACCGAGCACGTCGACGTGCAGACGGGTACCACATCGAGGATGGAAAATTATGGCGGATTGCAGACGGAAAATCCATTCGTGCGCGGCCGCGACGCGAGTGTATCACACAACAGGAAGCAATCGAGCTGGCCAAACATGAGCATGCATCCAACGGGCACTGGGGACGTGACCTAACCAAACTGCGGTTGATGGATAACATCTACAGCCCGCGCTTGGATCAGAGTGTCACCACAGCACTCCTCCAGTGCCCTCAGTGTAAGAATTTTGGCTCAACCCAGCTTCATGCGCTGATGTATCCTATCACGCGTCGCCACCCCTTCGAGCTCCTTGTCGCAGATTATCTTTCCCTGCCGAAAGGCAAAGGCGGTTACCATACAGTCCTCCTCATCCTCGACACTTACTCCCGATATACTTGGGGCTTCAAGTTCAAGACCAGCGGAACTGCACGCACCACACTCGCTGGCCTGAACGCTATCTCACACACGTTCCGCGCCCCCGAGACCCTGATGACAGATGGGGGATCACACTTCAATAACGGCGAGGTTCGCGCTTGGTGCGAGGCGCACAGTGCAACCCACCACGTTACCGCAGCATACGCCCCCTGGATCAACGGTCTCGTTGAGAACGCTAACGGAAAGCTACTCGGTCGCCTCAAGCGCCTCTGTAGCCCGAATCTGGGTGAAGATGACTACAACGCTCCACGTCCCGAGGACATCACTAAGGCGTGGCCGGACCACTTCGATGAGGCCATTCGGCACCTCAACGAGCGGTTAATCCCATCACTACAGTTTTCGCCCAAAGAATTGCTCCTGGGATTTGTCGTCAACACCGCACCCACTCCCCTGTCTACATCCGTCAACGCGCCCTCCCTAACGGAAGTTGAAGTCCAAATGGCATATATAGACCAGCAACGCCTAGATGGCGCCAGTCGAACTGCCATCCATGCCGTTCAGCGTAAAGCTGCATTCGACCGAAAGGTCCTAGGCTCTAACGCAGGAGAGGTGATCTTCTCGACAAGTCAATTGGTACAGGTCTACGATAACGCACTCAGCCACACCCTATCCACATCCCGCAAACTACTACCCCAGTGGTCCGCTCCACGGCGCATAGCTGACCGTGCCGGCAACTCATACACGCTGACTACGTTGGAAGGTTTTCCACTACCGGGATGGTTCCATGCCCGTCGATTGCGCGAGTTCATCCCGCGCGAGGGCACGGCGTTGGCAGACGCCGGGGACGAAGTTACGCCGACTTTAGCGGATAACCTATCGGATCCTGGCAATGGGATTGACAGCGACATGGAGGGCACGGAAGTAGGAAGTGAAGGGCGAGAGTAAGAGTGGGAGGAACGGCGAGGAATGAGCATGGTTGCGTGAGTGAATAGTACCGGAGAAGAGCGAACCCGGAGGTTCGCATTGCAAAAAAGAGGGGGTATATGGAGCGGGGTAGCCCGCAGGGCTGCGCTGCGCCAGGACAAGTGACGCTATAGAGAGTATCTGGGGTCTGCACGGAAGAAGCCGAAAGTAGAATTAGAGACGGAAACGACATGTAGATAGAGCATCCTTTTACTATATCCAGAGAGCGCATACCAAGTGCTCATTTCCTCTACCTCTCAACCTGGCCGGTCCATCACTGAGAGACCGCACTCGGTGCAGAACACATAAATGGATAGCGTTCTGCATCCCAACACTCTGAGCTCTCCCGCCTCTCCACCCTCACATCAAGCGCCATGAAATTCGCATCTCTTGCTGCTGCCGCCTTTGCGTTCGCTCTCCCCGCGTTCGCACAAACAATTACTCTTTCGTACGACACGACGTACGACAACCCGTCTCTCCCGTTGACGAGTGTGGCTTGTTCCGACGGCGTCAATGGTCTCATCACCAAGGGCTACACCACCCTCGGCTCACTCCCCAACTTCCCTCACGTCGGAGGTGTATACACCGTGACTCACCTGCATGCGGCAGGTGTTACGAAGTCACCTACGGTAGCAAGACGATCGCTGTCCTTGCGGTGGCTGTGGCTCTCGAAGGGTTTAACCTCTCAGAGGAGGCTATGAACACGTTGACGGGCGGGTTGGCAGTCAAACTTGGTAGAGTCAACGTCAAGGCGACCCAAGTGGCCGCCTCTTTCTGTGGGCTGTAAGGGCTTCATCAAAGCAACAATCGATAGGTTTAAACCCAGCAAACACATTCTCTTACGTGTCGACTCATAGATTTTTCAGGATAGAGAGTCTCATTGGATGATGATTCAGATACTTGATATATGCCTTTTATTGATACTTTTGGCGTTTTTCGCTTAGTTTGTTGGGTGGTCGCTATTCGCTTGATACATCTTGGAACTTCTGATGGACATGAGATAAAGACCTTTAAAGCAACATCTGTAGTATTACTTGCCCGATGTGCAGATCTTACACCCGATACACCCACAACCTCGTCAAGCACGCGCTATAGCGCTCGGCCGTAGACGACAGCGCCATCAGGGGTTCTCTAGACAGTGTCCAGAGCCCAAGCATCACAGGAAGCGACGCTGCGACTGTAATGAGTTTCCGGGCTCTCGACGAGAGTCGGACAGCACCGAGCCACGTGGTGCGCAGTACGTTCATCCCCTCCACGGCATGCACCAACATGCTCACGACGAGCCCCGTGTACAACGCCCAGCTGCGCCATGGAAACCGATGCAAACTCGTCTTGACGAACTCGTAGTCCAGCTCAGCCGGTCCGACGGCGAAAATGGGTGCGGATTCGACGGCGGGGGCGAGTCGGTGTGTGAAGATGTGGATGGGCACGAATATGCCGAGGGCAGTGTAGGCGCTGAGGCTCAACGGGCTGGTGAGTTTGCGCCGAGGTCGTTTGGAGGCGGGTGCTGTGAGCCGCCGGGCGATGCCTGATACGACATGTATGACGAATGGTGTCAAAAGGAGATATTTTTCACCAAACGGGGTCTGGTAGTACTCCCTTCCAAAGAGCTAACTCATAAGATCGTGGGGTCAGTATTAACGAGAGTTTGAACAAGGCGAGCGCTTGCCATGACGCTAGAAGACAGGTTGGACCCGCCCACATTCGCAAGGAGGGGTGCAGACAAATGAATTAAGAGAAAGGTTGAAAGAAAGGGCGCAGATGCATGCGCTAGCTTGACCAATACCGGAGTCGATGTGTTCTTTGGAGGGTCGTTTGGATTCATTGTGTCGTATGGTCTCAACCTGGTCAGGATCGGGATTCGGCAACTTTGCCGAACATTCCGGAGGGAGGGTAGCCTGTTGCCAGTCTGAGGCAGAATACTAGTATACCAAGACAAGAGTTACACTACTAGTACGTCCCACTTTCATGGAGGGCTAAGTAGTACTCAGAGCGTTGAGGGCTTCGAGTCGTCGACCTCTGTACGACGCTGGAGGTGTCTCTTCTCTTCCCACCCGCATTGTGACAGCACCCCTACTACTTGGATCGCACGCCGGTATCGCATCGCTGTGTGTACGGTAAGTCCTGGGTACCTATGAGTGCGGTAGATGATCGATTGGCCCATGAATCAGTACCACAGTCATCGATAGCATACTTTGGACACTGGAGGCGCTGGGGATGCCCAGCTTTGCGAGACTCTCGGTGCGATCGGAAGTCCTTTGCCTGTCTCTGTATTACTGCATAAGCAGGCGGTTCAGCCCTCCCAGCCGCCTCACGTAGTCCTTGCACGTTGCACTGGCACGACCCCATGGTATGGCTACACTTGCATCAAACAAAGTATTCAGGCATCATCTACAGCACGACCTATGACCTATTTGCGTTTAGGGTGATTTCGGCGCCGACGGTGAACAAATGCTCACTGTTTGAAGAAATTGTGCGCCAACTTCCTCCTTGTTACATATCACGAGTGGACAACGTTGCAAGGAGATCCGAAATGGCATGCTTGCCGCCAACCTCATTTATTTCCAAACCTACTCCTATGGCCGTCACTTCAGATCCACTTGTCGGCATCTCTGGATACAAAACACTACTCACTCTGTCCTCGCAGTTACCCCGTCGGCTACTTCTTTCAGTGTCGGCACACAGCCACCTTCTACCCATCCCGATCGCCGGGAACTATCCAGCTTTTCGGACGGCAGGTATATCGGTATCTAGCAGGAACATGTTGTCGTAGTCTCGCATTGTCCGGTTAGTATCGATGCTGAACGTGGTGAGGGATACGTCGCGGTTGGGCTTCCAACCCAAGTTGGAAGCCTTCCGATCGTTGTATGCAGACAAGAAGATCATTGTAGGAAGGGACAAGCTTTATGTCGTCGAGGGAGTTGTGCAAAATGTATCACTCTTTCGATCCGACACGCTAATCGCGCGACTCAGCTCCGTGTGTTCGAGAAACTCTTGCATGATTACCCCGAGTGGCAGGACCAACTCGTGCCTATCCAAGGCATGTCCTCCTCTCGTAAATTCAGCTAGATTGGAATGGAATTAGTCGCCCGTGCCAATACGGAGGTTTGTATTTTCCACCTGTGAATCATCACTACGTTTGTCTACTCACACTCATTCATTAGCATGTTCCCCACCGAATGTCACGCCGACCTTTGTGCACTTTGCGTAGTCACCCGACACTCACAAAGGACGAGTTTTATTCTATTGTTTCAGTCGCAGATTTGGGCGTGATCACACCTCTACGTGATGGTATGAACGCGACCTCGATGGAATTTGTTATTTCCCAAGAACGCACCAAACGATTGCCACTCGTCTCGAGTTCATGGGCATCAGTTAACACATACATAAGTCAAGCACTCATCGTGACTCCATGGGATCTCGAGGCGAGTGTTACTTGTATCCAGTATTGTCATTCGCACAGGACGTATCCGCGGCGATGAATGACAGCTGGGATTACTTGCCCGATAATGTCACGCATTCATCGACTTCGATATGACTCTCCGTCGTCCTATCCCTATAATACCTGAAAATTTCGGCCACCTCGTCTATCCAATGTCCAACTTGATCGTAAGGCAATGTCCAACTTGATCGTAAGGCAATGTCCAACTTGATCGTAAGGTTCACCCGCACTTCCTCCTCTTCCTTGGCGCAATTCCCGTTGCCGTTGGAAGCATCGTGCATGAATCCGTCGTGCTCGGCGCCCATATCGGGGCGCTTGATGTGCCCCTGGTAACTCCAAAAAGGCTTCGTCGTGCCCCAATACAATGTACACGATATTCTGGGGATCAAACGTCAACTTTGTGAGCGCGTTGAGCGCATCAAACAAGGGAATCGCCATCGATGGCGTCTTGACGATCGGCGTCAGCGTGCCATAACCAACCAACGTCGTCGATCTATAAATGTGAGGAGGTGAACCGTCATAGTCGAACAATAACAGGCGCTTGCTTGTCCTGTAGTCTTTGAGGAGCTCTTTGGGCGGGCAAAGCGTTCCGCGCATCCGTTAATCTGAGAGAGGAGTGTCTGACGAGGGGACCTGTGAGATGTATGCATCGTCACGACTCTGGGCAGCAGTGTTCCGGGCTGCCTTTGAGGCAGAGGTGAGCTTTCATTGGAACTTGGCAAATTGTTACAGTGCAGACAATGTCAAGACTTGCTGGGGCACAACTTGGTACATAAACGTCCCATTGAAGTACTCGTTGGGAAGAAGATTGGCGAAGTGCCAGTTGGCTGCGAGCAAGGTCGGTTCCCTATCCTCGCGAGACCGTTCAACATTGCTTACATTATCTTCGTTCCATACAGGGTTCGGAGATCGTCAAGCAGTGTACAACCGACTCAACAAGAGCAACTACCATTGTCAACGAGTCCATGAGATAGCGAGAAGAACCTGGACCTTGCTGGAAAGCGGTAAGTTGTCTGGAGAAGTAGTGCATACATGCATTTATATCGCCCCATTGTACCGGCAAAACCGAGGTATATGGTGACTCTTAGATGCCTCAACGTGAATGTATGCGTGAGCTGAACTTACATGTCGCTCGACGCTCTCTCACTACCTCTTCCTCTGACTCACTAACAAGCATACCTTTTAGAATTTTCTTTTGTTTCTTTACATGTGGATGTCAATACATTAACGGTTCGAGGGTGCTTTTTGCTACTGGTAGCGGATGATGATGAAGGCGGCATGATGGTAGTTATCTTGCTTGACAAGGTCTTTACCACCTCGTATACATGATGATTCGGACGGTGGGTGCCTCGAGATGCTTCACAATTTATTTTGTGACTCAGTATCTTCCCTAGTCGCAAAACTATGTCCATACCAGTACCCACGACCTTGCCCACGACCACGGACGACAGGCCAACACGACCGCGTCGTGATAATGACATGACTCAGACCACTACGACGCGACGCCATGACGATGACAAGCCTGAGAATTGAACGCCACGTCAGGAACCTTGCATCCACCAGGCCATCTTGCAAAGCAGACGAGCAACGTTATTGCTTGACGTTTCTGTAGCACTTGGCTCGCTGCCTTCCCGACGCATTCAAGCACTCTGATTGGTGGAAACAGGTCGGCAATTACCATAATAAGGCATGTTCTGATCCATGTCGGCTGGGTTTACAGACTAAACGGGGCATCGTTCTCAGAGGTGTCGAACGTCTCGCTTAATCCGTTGATGTACCACCTGTACGACGCGACGATCCCGCCCCTCGTCGCTATCACGATCTCGTCGTCCTACTACCTCGCACTTATTTTTCCATCTTTTTTCATCCGTTCGCACCTTCCCGGCATACAGGATCTCATTCTCACCACCCGCTTGCACACGCCTGCTATTCGTACTATGTGCTCAGAGAGTTGGGCAAGAAGATCGTTGTGCATGTGCGTCGTACGCTTTTGGACGCCTGCGTTGATACTAACGTTATGGTTTGATCCGAAAGTAAGTTTGATACCCGTGCGATTCCTCTCAAGACCTGGAACGATTACGAGAATGAGCTATGGGACAAGGAATCCAACCACTCAATCGGTTCTTGGGTACCGCTCGGCCACCAATACAAGTTACGCCGAGTCACGGACCGCCTTGCTGTACGGACATGAAATGTTCTACAAACCCAGTAGTCACCCTCGCGCACTATCGCAACAATTCAGCATCTTACCTCTTGTAATTTGGCCGCGCTACTCCCATGTCGTAACTCCACCCCTTGAGCGACATGACTATGTCGTACCCCTCGCAATCGATGGGAATGGGCTCACGATCTCAGACAAGTTACTTTGACCTGCCGCCCATGCAGAGTCCAGACCGACTTGAACACGGTGACAAAACGAGAGATTAGAAGGGTCCTTGACTCGGGAGCGGTTCTGGATGGAGCTAGTTGGATCTAGCATGAAACATCCTTTTTTTTCTTCTCTTGCATCAATGAATATCATTCATTAGGTGATACATAGGGCCAGGAACCCCATCCAGCTCAACTGGTGTACCTAGTTCCTGAACAAACGTTTCCCTGTGCGTAAGTTTCAATGGTTGGTGACGAGAAAAGAAGTTTCCGGACTAGGAACAGGTCCCGCGTATCGACACATGTCAAGTTTCCACTTGGCACTTGGCAGTTGCAGCAAGTTTTCGCCGAATCGGGAAAGCAAGTCATTCACTTAAGTAGTCTCACCACATATGTGATGGCCATTCATCTCACTAGGCCGTTCCCCTCCATCCTTCACACCATGAGGTTCTTTGTCGTTGCCACCGCGCTCGCGCTTGCATCTCGCGCATTCTCTTACACCGTGACCTACAAGCTCACATATGATACCGTCTATGACCAAGGTCATGACTCTCTCAAAAAAGTCACCTGCTCGAACGGCGAGCATGGTCTCATCACCGACGGGTACACCACCTTTGACTCTCTCCCCACCTTCCCCTACATTGGAGGGGCGCCTCAGATACGGTCGTGGAACTCACCCTACTGTGGCACCTGTTGGGAGCTGACCTACACCGATAAACACGGCGTTTCCACGTCTCTTAATATCACGGCCATTGACAAAGTTGACCATTCCTCGGATGAATTCAATATCTCGTTGGAGGGCATGAATCTCCTCACAAATGGTCACGCGAAGAAGCTAGGCAAGGTTCATATCACTGCGGTTCGGAAGGCAAAGAGTGCATGTGGTCTGTAAAATCGGTTCAAAGGTAGACTGGTCTCATCGTGCACATGCGAGTTGATTGTAATCACTGAAAGTCGTGCAGGTTTCCAATCCTCTTTTTATGGTTTTGTTTTGTTTGTCTTTTTTGATATTTATAGAAGTCATTCCATACAAATATTCTAGCATGCAGTGCGAGATTCAGATCTCGCGCCTTCAGCGAAATAGATGCTCGACCTGCAACTAGGCCCATTGCAATCTTATACCAATTACCATACCATTCTATTCTGCCACACATTTTTTCGATAACACCAGAAGCTTACTGAGTCGGCCTGTACGTTTTATGTAACGTGAATTCCGTGCGAGAGGTCATAACACCAGAATCAAAGTCTTCATCTTCCCATAAGCGAAGCACAAACTCGCGCGCCAGGTGGTATGTGACGGGAGAAGCCACATCATAAGAATGCTGGGACCGGAGTGATGACATTCGCATCATGACTGACGCTGTGCAAGATGTGCTTTCTCGGTTATTTTGTTGCTCATATAGAAGTTGGCTCTGCGGTTAGGTCTGCCCGAACGCGGGCTCGCCTCACCGTCACGCTCAACCAGCTGACCCATTCGTGCGTGCAGAGCTAAACCCGGATCTTGACCTCCCAGTGCAAGCTTTCCATATGTAGAAAGGTCAGTGCTCTATGTTCTCGCGTACTCACTGAGAGACCGCACCCGGTGCAGAACATATAAATGGCCAACCTACAGTAGTGTTCTGCATCACCGCAACACCCATTGCTCTGAGCTCTTCCGCTGCTCCATCCTCATATCTAGCACTATGAAATTCGCATCTCTTGCTGCTGCCATCTTCGCGTTCGCTCTCCCCGCGTTCGCACAAACCGAGACTCTTTCGTACGACACGACGTACGACGACGCATCTCTCTCGTTGACGAGTGTGGCTTGTTCCAACGGCGTCAACGGTCTCATCACCAAGGGCTACACCACCCTCGGCTCACTCCCGAACTTCCCTAACGTCGGAGGGGTATACACCGTGACTGGCTGGAACTCACCTGCATGCGGCACGTGTTACAATGTCACCTACGGTAGCAAGACGATCGCTGTCCTGGCAGTGGATGTGGCTCTCGATGGGTTTAACCTCTCGGAGGAAGCCATGAATACATTGACGGGGGGGTTGGCAGTCGAACTTGGTAGAGTCGAGGTCACATCGATCCAAGTGGCTGCCTCTGTCTGTGGGCTGTAAGGGCTTCATCAAAGGAATAATCGATAGGTTCGAACCCAGCAAACACATTTCCTTACGTGTCAACTGATAGATGTTTCAGGACAGAGGATCTCATCGCACGACGATTCAGATATTTGGTAGATACCTTTCAAGGGACATTTTCATTGATACTTTGGGCGTTTCTCGCGTAGTTTGTAGGGTGGACGCTATTCGATTGGTACATGTTGGAACTTCTGATGGACATGAGATAAAGACCTTTAAAGCAATATTCATAATATTACCTACCTGATGTGAAGATCTTACACCAGACACACCTACAACCTCGTCAAGCACGCGCTATAGCGATCGACCGTAGACGAAAGCGCCATCAGAGGTTCTCTAGACAGCATCCAGAGCCCAAGCATCACAGGAAGCGCCGCTGCGCCTGTAATAAGTTTCCGGGCTCTCGACGCCGAGAATCGGGCTGCACCGAGCCACGTGGTGCGCGGTACGTTCATCCCCTCCACGGCATGCACCAACATGCTCACGACGAGCCCCGTATACAACACCCAGCTGTGCCATAGAAACCGATGCAAACCCATCTTGACGAACTCATACTAATCCAGCTCAGCCGGTCCGACGGCGAAAATGGGTGGGGATTCGTCGGCGGGGGCGAGCCGATGTGTGAAGATGTAGATGGGCACGAATATGCCGAGGGCGGTGTAGGTGCTGAGGCTCAACGGGCTGGTGAGTTTTCACCGACGCCGTTTGGAGGCGCTGTGAGCCGCCGGGCGATGCCTGATACGACGTGTATGACGAACGGTGTCAAAAGGAGATATTTTTCACCAAACGGGGTCTGGTAGTACTCCCTTCCAAAGAGCTAACTCACAAGGTCGGTAAATTCGTCGGTATTAACGAGAGAGTCCAGCAGGGCGAGCGCTTACCACGACGCTAGAAGACAGGTTGGCCCACATTCGCAAGGAGGTGCAGATAAATGAATTACATGAGATAAAGGTGCCGTGGGTCAGCTTGACCAATACCGGAGTCGAAGTGCCTTTTTATACATGGATGAATTAATTAATTGGTACCGTTCGGCTTGTTGAGGCCGAGCGTAGATCGTATTCCAATACAGGATCGTCAGCAACGCCCGGGGCAGTGCATTGCTTGGGTGGATCAATATCAATATTTGATCGAAATATACCAACAAAAGAGTTACACTAGTACGTCCTACTTTCAAAGAGGGCTTGAAGGTAGTCCGTGTATTTGGGACCCAGAGCGTTGAAGGCTTCGAGTCGTCCACCTCCGTACCACACTGGGAGGCGTCTCTTCTCTCCCCGCCCGCGTTGTGACAGCACCCCTACTTGGATCGCACGGTGGCATTGCATTGCTGTGGACTATGGAGGTGTCTGAAAACCGTTTGCCGAACCGAGCATGAACGTCCAGACCTCCATAGTGGACTGTACCTAACCAAGTCCTGGGGACGTATGAGTCTGGTAGATGATCGATAACATGCTTCGGGCATAGGCGCTGGGGATGGCCCTGCCCTGGCTTTGCGGGACTCAGCCTGAGGCGAATCAAAAAAACTTCATTTTCCCATGGGCGAAACACAAACCCGCGCGCCAGGGTATGTGACGGGAGAAGCCATCGTCACGAGAATGCTGGGACCGCCACAATGTCATTCCCTATTATGACTGACGCTGTGCAAGATGTGCTTTCTCGGTTATTTCGTTGCTCTTGTGGTTGGCTCTACGGTTGGGTCTGCCCGAACGCGGGGTCGCCTCGCCGGCACGCTCAATCAACTGACCCATTCGTGCGTGCAGAGCTAAACCCGGATCTTGACCTCCCAGTGCAAGCTTTCCAGATGTAGAAAGGTCAGTGCTCTATGTTCTCGCGTACTCACTGAGAGACCGCACTCGATGCAGAACATATAAATGGCCAACCTACAGTAGTGTTCTGCATCACTACAACTCCCCAACACTCTGAGCTCTTCCGCCTCCACCCTCACATTTTGGACCATGAAATTCGCATCTCTTGCTGCTGCCATCTTCGCGTTCGCTCTCCCCGCGTTTGCACAAACCGAGACTCTTTCGTATGACACAACGTACGACGACGCGTCTCTCTCGTTGACGAGCCTGGCTTGTTCGGACGGCGTCAACGGTCTCATCACCAAGGGCTACACCACCATCGGCTCCCTCCCCACCTTCCCTAACGTCGCAGGCGTATACACCGTGACCGGCTGGGACTCACCTGCATGCGGCACGTGTTACGAAGTCACCTATGGTGGCAAGACGATCGCTGTCCTAGCGGTGGATGTTGCTCTCGATGGGTTTAACCTCTCGGAGGAAGGCATGAATACGTTGACGGGCGGGTTGGCAGTCGAACTTGGTAGAGTCGACGTCACAGCGATCCAAGTGGCTGCCTCTGTCTGTGGGCTGTAAAGGCTTCATCAAAGGAACAATCGATAGGTTCGAACCCAGCAAACACATTTCCTTACGTGTCAACTGATAGATGTTTCAGGATAGAGGGTCTCATCGCACGACGATTCAGATACTTGATAGATATCTTTCAAGGGACTTTTTCACTGATACCTTGGCCGTTTTTTGCTTAGTTGTTGGGTACATGTTGGAACTTCTGATGGAAATAAGATAAAGATCTTTAAAGCAATATTCATAATATTACCTGCCTGATGTGCACATCTTACACCCGATACACGTCAAGCACGCGCTATAGCGATCGACCGTAGACGAAAGCGCCATCAGAGGTTCTCTAGACAGCATCCAGAGCCCAAGCATCACAGGAAGGCCCGCTGCGGCTGTAATGAGTTTCCGGCTCTCGACGAGAGTCGGGCAGCACCAAGCCACGTGGTGCCCAGTACATTCACCCCTTCCACGGCATGCACCAACACGCTCACCACGAGTCCCGTATACAACACCCAGCTACGCCATGACAACCGATGGAAACTCATACTACTCCAACTCAGCCGGTCCGACGGCGAAGATGGGTGCGGATTCGTCGGCGGGGGCGAGTCGGTGTGTGAAGATATGGATGGGTAAGAAGATGCCGAGGGCGGTGTAGGCACTGAGACTCAACGGGTTGGCAAGTTTGTGCAGAGGCCACATGGAGAAGCTGCCGGGCGATGCCTGATGCGACAAAGGACCAAACGGGGTCTGGCACTCCCTTCCAAAGAGCTAATTCATAAGACCGTGGGGTAAATTTGTGTCAGTATTAACGTGAGTTGAGGCGAGCGCTTACCATGACGCAAGATGATACGTTGGACCCGCCTACGTTTGCAAGCCTGAGGGGTGCAGACAAACGAATTAAGAGAAAGGTTGAAAGAAAGGGACCGGCAATGCCGCCCGGGCAGAATTATACTAATCGCGCGACTCAGCTCCGTGCGTTCGAGAAACTCTTGCATTAACGAGGGTTAACGTTGAACGTTGAACGTTGAACGCTGACTCCACCTTCAAACTCAGATGAAAACATATCTCAAAGCCTGCAGCGAGAAGTTAGAACCGCTTTGAACGCTCGCTGCTCAAAACGGCTTTCAAAACGGCACTCAAAACGGCCTCAAAACGACGGCCGATTTGTGCTTTGAAGAACCCAAGAACGTACCAAACGATTGCCACTCGTCTCGAGCGAGTTCATGGGCATCAGTTAACACATAAGTCAAGCACTCATCGTGAACCCATAGGATCTCGGGGCGAGATTTACTTGTATCCACAGATGTTTACTCTGACGTATCGTCATTCGCACAGGACGTATCTGCGGTGATGAATGTCACTGGGGATTACTCGCCCGATAATGTCACGCATTCATCGACCTCGATACGACTCTCCGTCATCCTCTCCCTATAACAACTAAAATTTTCAGCCACCTCGTCCATCCACCCCATGTCTAACTTGGACGTAAGGTTCATCCGCACTTCCTCCTCTTCCTTGGCGCGATTCCCGTTCCCGTTGGAAGCATCGTGCATGAATGATGAATCCACTGTGCTCGGCGCCCATACCGAGGCGCTTGATGTGCCCGTGGTAGCTCCAAAAAGGCTTGACCATGCCCCAATACAATGTACGCGATATTCTGAGGATCAGACGTCAAATTTGTGAGCGCGTTGCGCGGCCATCAAGCCATGGAATCGCCATCGATGGCGTCTTGACGATCGGCGTCAGCGTGCCCTAACCAACCAACATCGACAACCTGTAAATGCGAGGAGATGAACGGCACGCACGTCATAGTGGAACAAGAACAGGTGTTTGCTTACCCTGTCGCACTTGTCTTTGAGGGGATCTTTGGGCAGGCAAAAGCGTTCGTAGTCGTCTGTCCGTTGACCTGGGGCAGGAGTGTCTTGACGAGGGGGAGCTACCTGCGTGTGATGTGTATGTCTCTGTGCAGCGCAGTGTGCCGGGCTGCCTTCGAGGCAGAGGACGTGTAGTGAGCCTTCGTTTCATATATGCTGTCGCTCAAAGATTGACTGAAGCTTGGCAGATTGTTCCAGTGCAGACAGTGTCACCAAGACTTGGCCCATAAACAACCCATTGAAGTGCTCGTCGGGAAGAATGATCTCGACGTGCGCCAGTTAGCTGTGAAGAAGGTCGGTTCTCTATCCTTGCGAGACCGTCCAACCTTGCTTACCTTGTCTTCGTTCCATACAGGGTGAGATCGTCAATCGGATTCTGTACAAGAACCCCGACGCAGAGTTCATCTTTTATGCAGGTGACGACGAGGTTTCGTGCCCTGCACGTCTTCTCACCCGACATGACCGGCAAAACCCGTCTCAATGGCCCTTTGTCACTCACCCTCGTAGAGGACACCTACGTGCCGCTCCCGGACGTCGAGCTCGGCATCGCCTCGGGCGCGATTTTCACGACGGCGGTGGGACACAGATCCAAACGGACGTTGGCAAACTGGGACGACGGGCACGGGGTGTTTGGAGTTGCTACAAGTGGTCACTTGAATGCACCTGCAAGACCACGCGGTATGGCTCTGGAGGAAAGGTTCGTGGAGGATCCCAAGCGAACGGAACCTACAAGATGATCCATTTCAGCCTGAGGAGGCCGTCGGCCTCATCTGGACGAGACACAGGAAGTTGACACTATCAAACCCTTGAAGCATAGTTACGACGCGAGTTATGATCCGATTTCATACGGTTCAAGCATTTGTAAGGGTGATGATACTTGATGGTAATATTGCTCTCCGGGTATCATCTGAAACCATTTCATGTTTGACTCCGTTGGCAGTTCGTTTCCATCTGTCATCCTAATTTTTCTACGCAAGCCAATAAGAGAATCACCATGGATATCCTCAGCCAGGCGTCATGGCTCCCTCCGTCACGCAAATGATGATGCATACGCTCAGTACCGATGTCGGATGAAAGTATTTGCCCTTAGTGATCCATCAGTTGTCCCTACGCATGGATGTGAACATTCCTTCCCAGATCATTCATAGTAGACAATGCGGGGCAAGACCCGCGGACGTGCGTCCAGCCCAAATAACGTTTGCAACAGCTTCGCGTTGATCGATGACAAATCGATGGTTGGACTTCATCGATACCGACATGTCGGATCCACTTGATGTGAGATGGACCGACATGTCATTGGAGCACGAATGTAAGGCGACGCCAGACCATAGTGAGTCGAGGGTAATTAACAGTAATTATGTAACTAGCTCAAGTTTGGCCACCGTTTCATGAGGTTCTTGATGGTTAGAAAGGTACCACGTCACTAGAAGGCATGTCGGTAAGGCGGTTGGCGTAGTCGGGTCAACTAGTGGTGTCGCATGGTCCTGCCATCAACAGTTGCCGCCCATCATTTATGTTCTCGCGTACTCACTGAGGGGCCCGCACTCGGTGCAGAACATATAAATGGCCAACCTACAGTAGCGTTCTGCATCCCAACACTCTGCGCTCTCCCGCCTCTCCACCCTCACATTTAGCACCATGAAATTCGCATCTCTTGCTGCTGCCATCTTCGCGTTCGCTCTCCCCGCATTCGCAGAGACTCTTACGTACGACGCGACGTACGACAACGCGGATTTCCCTTTGGCGGAAGTGGCTTGTTCCAACGGCGTCAATGGTCTCATCACCAAGGGCTACACCACCCTCGGCTCACTCCCCAACTTCCCTAACGTTGGAGGCGTATACACCGTGACTGGCTGGGACTCACCTGCATGCGGCACGTGTTACAATGTCACCCACGGTAACGAGACGATCGCTGTCCTGGCGGTGGATGTTGCTCTCGATGGGTTCAACCTCTCGGAGGAGGCCATGAACACGTTGACGGGCGGGTTGGCAGTCGAACTTGGTATTACCGAAGTCACAGCGATCCAAGTGGATGCCTCTCAGTGTAAGCTGTAAGGGCTTCGTCAAGGGAACAATCGATAGGTTCGAACCCAGCAAACTCGTTCTCTTACGTGTTGACTGATAGATATTCCAGGATAGAGAATCTCATTGCATGACGATTCAGATACTTGATGTACCTTTCAATGGACATTCTCACTGATACTTTCGCCTTTTGTTGGGTACATCTTGAAACTTCTGATGGAAATGAGATAAAAACCTTGAAAGCAATATTCATAATATTACCTGCCTGATGTGCACATCTTACACCCGATACACGTCAAGCACGCGCTATAGCGCTCGACCGTAGACGACAGCGATATCAGGGGTTCTCTAGACAGTGTCCAAAGCCCAAGCATCACAGGAAGCGACGCTGCGCCTGTAATGAGTTTCCGGGCTCTCGACGAGAGTCGGGCAGCACCGAGCCACGTGGTGCACAGTACGTTCATCCCCTCCACGGTATGCACCAACACGCTCACGACGAGCCCCGTGTACAACACCCAGCTGCGCCATGGAAACCGATGCGAACCCGTCTTGACGAACTCGTAGTCCAGCTCGGCCGGTCCGACGGCGAAGATGAGTGCGTATTCGACGGCGGGGGCGAGTCGGTGTGTGAAGATGTGGATGGGCACGAATATGCCGAGGGCGGTGTAGGCGCTGAGGCTCAACGGGCTCGTGAGTTTGCGCAGAGGCCGTTTGGAGGCGGGTGCTGCGAGCCGCCGGGCGATGCCTGATGCGGACATGTAGCATGACGAACGGCGTCAAGAGGAGATATTTTTCGCTCTGGTAGTACTCCCTTCCAAAGAGCTAACTCATAAGATCGTGGGGTCAGTATTAACGAGAGTTTGAACAGGGCGAGCGCTTGCCATGACGCTAGAAGACAGGTTGGACCCGCCCACATTCGCAAGGAGGGGTGCAGACAAATAAATTAAGAGAAATGTTGAAAGAAAGGGCGCAGATGCATGCGCTAGCTTGACCAATACCGGAGTCGATGTGTTCTTTGGAGGGTCGCATGGATTCATTATGTCGTATGGCCCCTTGTCCACTTGTATATAGTATTCATCACCCAAGAGCATTCAGATGGCAGGAATAATAAAGTGAATTGCACTTGAATAACGGAAAAAGACAACACTGTGCACTACATTGTTGCCTCTGATAATTATAGTGGAGATAAATAGGGGATCCTTTTAATCCTCTTGTCATAGATATTGCATGTGTGATGCTTCCTAGTGATGCATCACCCACGAAAAGAGCGTGTCATATCATTGATGAACTATTACCAGAGAGAAAGAAAGATGAAAACCCTCACGCTCCACGATACCGTTATAGCATGGCACCCAGATCTTTTATAGACCACGTGCATCGAGACGGTTGCGGAAGATCTTTTGGAACCCAGGGACGTGGTCAAAGTCCATGAGGGTGTAGTGCTGTCCGGGGACGTCCGTGTACGAAGGCTCTCTGCGGCTGAATCCCTCCCAAGGCTTGAGCTGGTTGTTCAACCAGTCCGCCTTGGTACCCTTGAGCGGGAACGCGTAAAAGACGTCGACGGACGCTGGGTGGAAAGATGAATGTTAGCAAGCGTGGTAGACGATCAGGGAGGGTACGACTTACAGACTGAGCCACTGGGTTCGTATGTCTTGCCACACTCGATCAACGACCCGGCGATGTTCACCCAGTGGTCGAGCTTCTCGGGCGTCAGCTGGAGCTCGACGAGACGCTCAGGAGGAGACAGTGTCCAGACAAAATCGAGCTGCTCCTTGCGCGTCAGAGGCCTCAAAGAGGGCGAGAGGTCGATGGCATCTTGCTTGCTCACGAGACCGAGGAAGTACGCGAGGTTGAGCATACCATCCGTCCAGTTAATCTCGTGCATCCGGTCGGCGATGTGCGGAGGAATGTTGATGAGACCAGTGAACTTGACTTCCTCGCCCATTGCTTCGAGGCGCTTGGCAACCTCGAAGGCGACGACACCTCCGTAAGAGTAACCAGCGATCGCATACGGACCGTGAGGTTGAGTCCGCTTGACGGCTGCGGCGTAGGAAGAGACCATCTCGTCCATCGAACCAAAGAAGGGGTGTCCAGGCTCGAATCCACGAGCGCGGAGTGCATAGAAGGGCCGCTCATTGTGGAAGTACTTGGCAAGGTTGACGAAGATAAGAACTTCTCCGACACCAGGGTGGACCATGAAGATGGGTGTCTTGTTACCAGTGAGGTTAAGGGGGACAATGGGATCGTACTCCTCGGTGGTCGCATCCTTGGAGATCAAAGAATCAACGTACTTGCCCAAGCTGGAGAGGACGGGGTGCTTGAGAATCTGAATCGTGGGGATCTCAGGCAAGTTGAACGCAGATTCTCCATCGCGCTTCAGTCTGATCACATCAATGGAGGTACCACCAAGTTCGAAGAAGTTGTCACCAGCGGATATGTCGCTGATGTTCAGGTTGAATATGTCAGCGTAGATGCGAGCCAACGTCTTCTCGGTCTCGGTGCAGGGGGCAATGAAGCTGGTACCGCGAGCGATGTTCAATAGCTCTTCTGCGCGGGCAATGTGCTTGGCAAGTCCACCCTGCTTGAATTGGTTGAGCAGACGAGCCTTGGAAAGCTTCCCGAGGGTAGTCTTCTCCATCTGATCAGCAGGGATGGGAACAATGAGCTGGGGTGGGAGAGTGATCAATTTCACAGAGATATCGCGGATGGCGCGATGGGTGGCGAAGAGCTTGGCGGCTGCATCCTCATCGTTGAGGTTGAACGTGGGAGCGTAGAAGATGACAAAGCCCTCGGTCTCTTGGCCAGGCGCACGGTAGGGTGCAGCAGCAAGGAACGAGTGGGTGACACCCTCGACATTCTGCAGGTGAGTCTCGAGTTCTGGAATGCCGTACGAGACACCATGGACGATGACAGTGTCCTTGATACGCCCGCTGAGTCTCATCTTGCCGTTTGCGATGATACCGATATCACCAGTGCGGTACCAACCACCCTCGACGAAGCTAGAAGCCGTCGCTTCGGGGTTGTTGTAATACCGGGCAAACACCATGGGTCCCCGGACCTGGAGTTCTCCGCTTTCGCCGTCACAGCGAGGCGTGACACCGTCGATGGGATCCACAACGCGCATCTCGCACCCAGAAATGGGCGTCCCGAGCTGCAAGAACTCGTATGGGGGAGGCGTAGCCAGCACGTCAACAGGGTCGTAAATGCATCCGGCGCTGAGAGAATATCAGTTAGATCACAGACATATCCATGCACACTAGAAACTTACCAAGTCTCTGTCATACCAAAACCGGCAGAGATGACGAATGAAGCGTTCCCGTGCTTCGCGAGGTTCTTCAAAGTCCGGGTGAATGCAACAGCGGTACTGCTGACAACGGCTTCACCACCACTGTTAACCCGCTTGAGGGAAGAGAGGTTGAATTGACCAAAGAGGTCCGTGCGCTTCTCGAAGTCGCGGGTAAGTTTAGCGAGCAAAAAGTTGGGTGCGAACGAGACTTCAATGGACTGTGTTTAAAGCAAACAGCAGTCAGACAAAAATAACTTAGAACACGATGTATCACAAACCTTTTCTTCGATCAAACGAAGGTATCGCAATGGGTCCGAGAGGATGGCAGATGCGTGGACGTGCAGCTGCGAGGCACCATACAACAGTGGAGTGATGTGCATCTCGAGCGATCCAGCGACGTGGTCAAATCCAACCCCTGCATTCATTGTTAGCTCAGCATCCCGCAAACGATGAAAATACCGAAACTCACAGTTCATGATTTTGGATTCTGGTGTAAGACCGTAGCTCTGGCCCTTGGCGCGGCACGCAGCAATGATAGTGCGGTGCGTGTGGACGACCGCCTTGGAGAAACCAGTCGACC
>JBBPSB010000193.1:0-36052 GCA_038093375.1 Xerocomus brunneocitrinus
GGACGCTCTGCCGCGACGCGCACGAGGACAAACATCCTCCGAGGATGCTTGCTGGCAACACTAGGGCAGACACCGCATATCCAGTGTGGTCGTTGTTCGTCAAAGTTCTCGACCCAAGGATGAACACGAGCGCATGTCTGGTCAACCACATCTGGGGATTGCCTCTCGTTCGTCACATTCCACAGTCTTTTGACTGAGACATGTTTCACTCCCCCAGTCCACGGATGCGACTGGCGAGACTCCCGTCGCGCAGTCCGACTCGCTCGCCACCGTCATCCGGTTTATCAAACGCAGCCGCAGGGAAACTGGTTTCCAACGATCATCGCAGCTACTCTACGTCACGTTCTTTGAAAGTGCAGAGGCCCCCGCACAGTTATGAGGCTCCAGCGGTCAATTCGAGGACGGCCCGTTGTTTCGGAAAGATCTTGGGGCTCACATGCGGGTCCTGTCTCGCGGCCGAGATTATGGGCGGACATCTGCTGACGCACCGTGCTACACGCTGTTTGCCGCCTAGCATGGTGCGTTTCACAACTGTCTCCGTGATGGTTGATGTCGAATCTCGTCGTCAGCATGTGCAATCATGGTCCGCTGGGACTGCGACGGCGCCGTCGTCGAGCTGAACAATCTCGCCCGCAAACCCGGCCTGGGCCAGAAAGACGCTGCCGATTTAGACGAGACACCCCATTGGGATGCGTTTTAACTTTTTTGCAGCACGTATTCTACAGACAAGTACCACACCGCTTCCTCAAAGTTGCCGCGGTGGACATTTTTTCCCTTGCCTGTCACGGGTCATTTGTCTGGGGTAGTTGCGTACATTGACAGGAATCAGGCAGATGTGGAGATTGCTGAAGACGGCTCCTCCGCAACAGTATTAGACTTTCTCCGCTTGCATACCGGTCAAGATATGTACTCTAACTCAGATCTGACATGCATGCATTCCAAACTCTAAATCATGAAATCATGTGGATGTGGTATGATGGTCACAAGGAATAATTAATAATGCATCCAGCATTCGCCAGCACGTCGCTCACTAAACTCGATGCAACAACTAGAAAATACACACAACAGAATTGCAAGCCCATCAATGTGGGCCCAGAAACAACAGCGCATACAGCTAGGAATTAAACAGGGGAATCATATGTAAGTATCCGAATGGGTGTCACTGTCAAGAGGTTGTTGTACAACACAGCAGTGTTCCGGGGTGGCAAAAACCGTCGGCGGCAAAGCAAACACGGGTAGTCGGTCGGCTATCCGACCAGGGCACTCCTCTTGAGATTATCTCGTATGATGACGTCTTGTACTATAATGCGTGTGGTCAGATTCCAAGACCCACGTTGCGCACGTGCTGGTAACTCACCATTCTGCAATATCAACGAGGTTGATTGGGTATCCTGAGAGCAACCAGATCGGATCAAAACGTTTCCAAAGCACAGGACGTGCGACGAACCGTGACAGAAGTGAAATGACAATAAAATGGCCTATCGCCCGCATGCTCCTTCATCAAGCCTGCAAACTTTTTCTTGAGATCTGTCAAGAAGGTCAGTTGCCAATAAAGGTAGTACAAAAGTAAAACGGACATGTGCTCGCGCTCTCGAAATCGTTGGGTCTGTCTCCATAACTGACGATATAGTCGCTCAGGCGGATGCCCGATTCGAGTTTTGTGCGCAAAATGTCACATTTGTTGAGGAAAAGGACTAGGTCGGTCTTCTTCAAGAGTGGATTTGAAACAATATTCTTCCAAAGGAGGAAGGAGTCGGCCTACAAACGGTCAGCACGTGCATTGAACCACGCATGGAGGACTGACAAGTCTATTTACGCTCGAGTCTTCTTGGAGGACCTGATCAAAGCAACTTATCGGGGCCAAAAAGATGATGGCGTTCATATCGTCGAAATAAGGTGCCCACGCCGCTAGAGAACGATGAATCTCCTATCTTTTTTACGAACAAAGGGAATACCATACCTCTCTATGAATTCAGTTAGGTAAGAAAGCCAAAGAAGACATCGGACAGACTACTTACAAGGGACCGTTGACCGCCGACGTCAAACACCCGCCAATCACTGCTCACAGCGGTTCCAAGATGTCCTGCAAGACCGGTCAACGTCCAAGCCCCTGCTTCAACGCCACACACGCACCAGACTTGACTTGAAAGCGGTGTTCAGACACCCCAAGTGTCTTTAGCCGCGCGCGAAGGATATCATCTGTTGATTCATGAGCTGACAGAGCGCAAAAGAAGTAAAAGTTGACCGTACCATCTGTTGGTATGTATTTCGGCGACGCTATTCGAGCCAGTGCGTCCAAGAAACTACAACAGGGTCAACAATAGACCCAAGCGAAACCAAGACGACGCACAATCCAGCCATTTCCTCTGGCCGCATCTTTTCAATGCCCAAGAGCTGTTTCACAGTAGGATCTGCCCAAAGCTTGATCATGTCCTCTGAGCACGCATGCAAGATCAGCCCAGGGTCCTTTGGATCCGACCAGTTGACGAGATTCATGCCGTCGAGGCTGCTGCGACTGCTCGAGGTGCCGATCAGGCGGCCAAAGGCATTCTTCCAGCCCAAGCTCGAGTTGACGCTTATCTCCGGCTGGAACGGGTAGGCGTCTGGATCGGCACGTGCCAGGATGTCGGCCTGATCTGGAGGGAGCAATTTACGGATCAAGGCCGCCTCCACCTGAACGAGCGGCGCGAGCCGCATCTTAAGTTTGAGGAGGTCCGCGGGGAGTGTGGGATATTCCTTTGAGGCTGTGCTGGTTGTTGAGGGGGGCGCAAACGAGGAAATGGAGGATGTGGAGGCATGTCCGCGAAGGGTGGATACGGGTGGGAGTACGCCATTCGAGGTGGCATGGGCTCTTGATATAATGTCGAGAATGGTATGGATAGACTGGACGACGTTGAGCTGGATGACGGCACGCCATGAGGCTTTCTCCCCACGGAAAGCCTGAGAAAGTGTGTTGATATGTGGTATGCGATTTGCAATTTAGCACTGACCTTTGGAGAATGCATGAGCTGGAAATCTAGTGCCGAAGATTAGCTCTGGCGGATGATGGGGAGAAGTGACATACTCTTGAGTGTGGTGGATTTGCCTGTGCAACTGGGCGATCAGCGGGGATAAGTACACGATCAGATTGCAGCCATACCAGATTCGCTCTGACCTGGGGACAGTTGTAGTGAGAAGAAAGAGGGCGGGCGAGAATGACGCACCAAGCAAGAGTATCTTTACAGGTCTGGGGTGCTTCTTGTCTGCGATGCGCTGACGGTTGAGCTCGTCGTCGATTGCATCAGAGACCCGTTTTGCTTCAGATTCGGTGGCCAAGCGTAGCTCGCGCTCCGTGGGTGATTCGTTTTGGGGCGGTGCGATGGCCCGTGCGAGGGGGTCGTCGTCGAGCGATCTCTTTTGCCGCTTTGAGACCATGATTGGTGTGTGGTGAAGGAGAAAGAGGGGGAACCTAACGCTACTAATACGATGAGGCCCCCACGCTTTACCCTGCCACCGGCAATCACCTCGACTACACTTTGATGCGTCCTGCAAACCAAACACCGCACATCTTCCCGCCCATCCACAGGTTTCCATGGAGCCCGACCGTTTGAAACACGACTACCACGTCCTGTTGAGGTTCCACCGTACACCATCGACATCAAGCCAGTATTCCCCGTTGGCCTCCGACTTTCCGAGTATCGCGAGTTCCCATGGAGCGGTAGTAGTATTACCTCCGCGGGCGCTAATGACCGCCCTGTGGTCCAGCCCTGCGTTCTTTGATCGCCGGCAAAGTACTGGTCACGTTTGCCGACGTCGACCCTATCATTCTTGCTTTTTCCTACAAGCCGCCCTCTAAATTTTAAGAGCGGTCGTCAAGGAACAGCGTTACATCCATCTAGCCATTCTCGATCATCATATTTCATTGATATGATTTGGTGTATCTGATATTGATTACGCGACGAGTTCGGGCTGACAGTCACCATGATATGATGACGTACCCAAACATGTCAATCATCACTACCGTTTCATCTCATCGACAAACGTGATCTATTCAGCATGGCATGGCATCCCAGAACGTGTATGTATCGTGGCAAATGTAGCTGCCAGAAAAAAAAAAACTACTATTATTGACAATACTGCAAGCTTCTATCCATCCTTCTCCAATATTTAAACGAGTTGCACTAACCCATGAGACCCTCACCATCCGAGAATGCGGCTGAGCTATATCCGCTGGCACTCAGCTCGCTGTATCGGGCAATGCGTAGACGCTGGCTTGGTGGGATCGTCTTGTCTTCGAGACCGTGTGGGGCACCACCGTGCAGGACACCGACACGCTTCATAGCAAGCAGCTAGGAGAACTTTCAGTACAGCCAAGGCAAGAACACCGGAGCTTACATTGTGCGCAGCATTGCTGTGATCATACACGCCACCAAAGAAGGCGGTGGTAGCATCTCTACCAATGTTCTTCGTCAAAAGATGCCGGCCACCCGGATGTTCATCGAGGAAGTCGGACACATCGTGGATTAAACCCGCAATGCAGATCAAGGGGCGCGTCTTGGCCTGGGTTACGTCTGTACAGTATTTCAGCGCAAGTGACGCGCGTTCATGATGATCACTCACAGCTTTCCCAATTAATGACCGGCAGGTGGCTATTGTCCGATGGCCAAGAGAGTTTCTCCTGGGTCTCACGCAGGCGCTTAAGTTGCATGGTGAGTTGACCTTTACGGACTTCATTGTCTGGGAATGTCTACGGGGGATCAATTAACGCGAGGAAATATGACTAATCAAGGAACGAAGTACCTTGAGATGCGATGCAAGTCCAAGCTGTTGGCAAACCCAAATGAACCACTTGGTGGGGTCGTACTGGTACCACCTGATCGCATTCCGGTAATCCATAGGAAACTGGTGGTGGAAGTTGTGGTAGCCCTCCCCAATGGTGACAAGTGCAGTAACCAAGTGGTCACGAGGAGTGTGTTTATCATCAAAAGGCGTCTCGCCCAGCCAGTGAGCAAGCGAGTTGACACAAAACGTAGACTACAAAGGTTATCAGTGATGCATCGTCCAGATATATCAATCACTTACATGATGCACGAAAACTAATCTCAACAAACCAGCATATATGTAGCCACCTTGCCAATCACCCCATCCAAGCCCTGCAATGACCGTTGGGAAAAGGATACCCATGATGAACACCAACTTGAGGTAGTGACGATGTTGCCACTTGACAACGTCATTCTTTAAAAGGTCGCTGACATCCGCCACGCCGGGTTTACGCCGAGGCTTCAAGACCATCCAGCCAATGTGGGACCAGAGAAGTCCCTTGTGTGCATTGTAAGGGTCGAGGTCCGTGTCGGTATAGCGGTGGTGAGCACGGTGGCCACGAGCCCACCATCGAATGGAACCCTCGACGGCACCAGCACCAAACATGGCCAACACGTATTGCAGAGGTCGCGAAGCATTGTAAGAACGATGTGCCCAAAGACGGTGGTAGCCAGCCGTGATGCCTAACAAAGCAATGCATCAATGAGGCCCACTCTAAATTTTTCGACAAAGAAGAACAAACCAAGACCGGTGAAATAGTAATATACGACAGCCCAGACTCCCGTTCCCCATCGGAGTGGAGTGTAGTAGGCTCCAATGAACCCCAAGACTGGGGTCAGACCAAGGATGGCGACGTGGAGATAGTTGAGGTTCTCGGATAGGTTCTCCCAGGTGATTGGAGGCAGCGGCTTCTGGTGCTTGAGCGTGTAGGACACGTAGTTGTCAGGAATGTTGGCGTCGGCGGGCGTGTGCTCCGGGTCCTCGACAAACTGTGTCGGGTCCACCGACTTTGCCGTCGCCACGTCTGGCGGTGACGAGTGTGTTGGAGGGACTGACGACATGGTAGGAATCGAAAGACAAGGGAATGCCCGTGCTTGGCCGGGTTTTTATGTGCTGTAAATTCTTTGGGGTTGCCACCGCTTCGGTACGTGACATCACGCATCCGTTCCACATTTCCCTCAAAATCGACAGGAACAGACAACCAGAGGGTTAAACAGCACTCGAAACCCTCTCAGCATCCAGAAAATAAGCAATTTTGCGATGTTGAATAGCTGCAAAGAAGTTGCTTTGAAATCGTTGGGGAAGCATTGTAATATTAAATTTGTCCAGAGCGGAATCTTTCTCCACAGATCAAACTAGTTTTACACATAAATATATCTATACACTATTTTTTCCAAAACATCAGTTGACGGCGAACAGCGGGAAGATGTCCTGCAAGCAGGTCAGCATCCCGTCTACAAGGCCCAACACCGCCTACGCACCAAAAACGAACGCAGGACCCCAGCCCACCAAGACCAGCGCAACGTGTTGCGATCCAAACGGCGTCGGCGCCGGGCGATGTCGCACAACATCAATGATCGTCGACAGCGCTGCAAGACATTGGATGATAAAAAACGACCTTGACCACATCAGCCCAAGTCTCTCGGAGAAGTGTGCAACTCACATCTGGAACAGAATCAACCGCCAAATGGCCGGCGCGAGATTCGGCCTTGAAAGTGGTGCAATGCGTGTCGTCGCTGTGATCAGCGTCAGCCTGTACCATTCTCCACTGCACAAGACGCGGCTTACAGGACGACGTGTGACCCATCCCCAACCCATCGTCAATCGTACAAATGACTTGCCATGTTCCAGTCCATTCGTCGGAAGGACTGTGTAACATGGCAGGAAGCGACAAATCCGATCTGTCGGGGATGGCTTTCATACCCAACGACTCTGACGAACTTGGATGACCAGAAGTTGCAATCCGCGGCTGCGACCTTGAAGGGAGCTGACGAGCGTCATTTTTGAATGAATTGCGCTGGTTGTCCCGATGTAGTCGAATAATCCGACAAACAGCGGAAATAGAAACAAAGATGCAGGGTATGGTAGGAATGAAGGAGAGCCCAGCATACCCAAGAAAACGGCCCCTGCGTTGACCAAAATACAGATAAGAGGGAGATCCATTGGTCACACAGGCTTACCATTCCGGATGACTCGCATCGCAATAGAGGTCGTCTGTCGGTTGAATGGCATTTACACGTAGCAACACGGGGACCGAGATGGACAGGCATGCGAGAGGAAATATGAGGATGGGCACGTAATATTTGTTTTTCCATGCAAGCGTCCTAAACTGCGTCAGTTATCGAGTGAAGCTCTAAGGTTGCAACGCACGAGGTAGCATGTTTCATGGATGAAGGCCATAGTATCGGACTGGACGTGGCAAACGTGAACGCAGCACAGACGCCGGCAAGTGACCACGCCGAATAATAAATTACAAATGTTTGAACTGTATTTGAAGTTGTTCAGCAGTGATCGAGCGAGAGACCGACGCACTCACGGATACAAAACGTTTTCGGCATTTGATATGGGTCCATCTCATAAATCATTCCTATACGAGGTGGATAAGCACGCATTTCCTCAACCACCACACGCCTACCGAGACAGAATATTCCTTCTAATAATGTTGCAAAGACGCTGTACAACATGGGGGCCCAGCAACTACCGATGGCCCGCGAAAACATGTATTGAACCACCCAACATGCTATAATGCCTGCAGACGCGTTAGACGAGACATCCTCAATCAAAGATCGCGTTCTTACCTGAGAACGAGAGACAAAACCATACGACTTTGAGGGCGAACGGTAGCATGGGTGGTTGGTGGCAAGATAATTGGGGGAAGCCAAGCGCGAACGTACGAGGACCAACAGCCCATCACGTTGCTCGTAATCCCATTGGCATTCAATAAGGACAAAGTGAGCTAAACTTCCCATGCACGTCTGTTGCCCTTGAGGTGGCAAGCAACCTGATGTACTGGATCGTGAGGGTTGACAAGGGCTTGATTGATAAAATTACCACACACCCAGACTAGCCCATAACTGGTGTGTGAACGCTTGAACTCTGTTCCGGTCCTCGGTTAGATGCAGGAACGCTGTATGAACAGAACCACTGAGTCTCGGAATTCCACTTGGGCTGGCCTGGTCGATGAGTCTTCCTTTGATCTGAAAGTGGGGTTTGAACGAAGCTTTGAAACATGAACCGAATAAACGCTGTCCAGCGCTAAGCGTTCGATGCCACACGTGTCAGATTATGAATGCGGGAGCCGTCGCGCACCAGCGATGACGTCGGTCGTACTAATCCGGGTTACACGCCGCCGTGTTAGAATGCGCTGTCACTGTAAGGCAACGGTTACTATTGCTTGTGGCGAGTGTTCGCGCACTGCTTCACACAGGTACTTATGTCAAATGCCATGGCTACCAGGACGGGACCGAGTGTTTAAATCATGACACCGGGGAAGCAGTACACTTTGCAAGCGAAAATAATTGGTTAGAGCATAAATTGCGTGTACCAGATGAACGGCATTCAAATCTGGGCGAAACTGATCCCCTGGTGCCTTTAGGGTACTACCAATCAAGGCAGCAGTTCTCCATTCCACTGATCCATTATGAAAGTGCTCACAAACGAAAAGGACCAAAATCAAACTGTCCTTTTTCATCGCCGTCTCAGATATTTCATCAATACAGGGTTCAAAGATGCTGTGGCTGTCCGTTATCGGCGTTGAGCGGGAGAGGCGGGGGCGTGATGCCCGGATAGAGCCACAGCCTTGCCAGGAACAAGGAAACTGTTTTCAGTCAGGAACCCTCTTTGCGGGGATACCAGACGAACGATATCTTCATATCAACTAGTGCCTTCCCGATCCCGATCGAGAAATCGATGTCGTCATTAGAAAGAACAAGGGTAGATGTCGGAGAATCGGGCGACATGTGGAACGCGGGTATGAGCCACACCCATCCAAGAGTAATCTGCAGATAGTAGATGAGTACGCTCTCGTCACAAAATGGACTGCCAGTGAACAACCTCGCCCATGAAAAGTTTGATACGAAGCTCGCGATTTGCTTCGAGCGTCACACCTAATGGGTCTTCCGAGTCGTCTCCTCCCCCTGCATGGGAAGAACCCTCCGACATCGATGTATGTTGTGGGTTTTCACGATCCCTTTCACGTTCTGGCTCTCCTAATTTGGCCCAAGCTCCTTCAGCTTCGTCCAAGGGCCGCAGAACATAGGTCGAAATTGGCCTCTACAATGAAGCATCAGCTAAGTCAAAATAGAAAGTGACAGTACATACACTTTCAGCCCCTGCAGCCGATTCGATGTTTGATATGCCCATCTTTGCAAAATTACGTATCATCTTTGCTTTGTCCCATTTATCGTTCCTAAAAGGACTGTTGTGTATTGCATCAGCCGAACTGAGTGACTCCTTTTCCCAATGTTCAAGCTCGTCGACAAGCTGGTCGCTATATCGTGCCAAAGATGCCCAGAGTCTTCCTGTTGTGGATTCACTGACTGCACGACCTATTCCAGTGCTCGTGATGACCGCATTTGCTGCTTGCACAAGGTGGGGTTGCATCCCGGACAATTCACGCATTCGAATGGTGAGCTCGGTGAGTTTTAGTTTTGTGAATTGCGGTTCCCCATGGTTTCCTTGATTTTCTAAACGATCCTCGGTCGAAAAGAGCCGTAATGACGGAGGCCCTTTGACAAGTAGAACTTGCGACCAGTAGGATAGCCATCGTTGCTGACTCGGTATGCTGACACCCATCTTGGGCTTTCGATATCTCGATGCGCGCAGAGAAGCTTTCATGCGTTTAGACGTATGCAGATCAAGAACCTTTTCCAATGTGTTCGCGGCAGGCTCTGACAAAACCCGGGTGAGATCCGCGCCAGAAGGGAGAGAAGCAGGGGGAACGGGTAAATGATCGATCGTGGCGGGTAAAGCCGAAGATATATCTGCTGATGGTGTTTGCAAACCCTCCTTCTCGCCGATCAGTGTCCATTCGGAGAAACTGTCCTGGAGAGAAGTGCGGATTGGTGCGGAAGGCGAGGGGTGGAGTGAGAGCAGGTATGCGCAGGCCAGAGTGCCTGACCTCCCTTTTCCAGCTAGGTTGCCAAATGGTGTCTCAATCAGAACGAGAGAAGGGGATAGGGACATGTACCTTTACAGTGGAGCACTGCTACCCGTGCATCGGAGCCAGAGAGCCATATGTGTATTTCTCGCGTGACCAATGTGAGATACAGCAGTGGTGGGACGCTGTGGCATATGATGAGTACTCGGATCGCGGGAATCGAGCGAGACCGACTGGTGATCTGGAAAGGGATATCTGCTGACGCGATGATCAAAGACGCTTTCGTGGTAAGTGTTCTCGTTTATGGGACAGAAGTTGAACACCCAAAAGTCGGAGCCGTGCCGAGCTGATAAAAACCGCTGAACGTCCGCACGGCGATTGCGATAGATGCTCTCTACTCCGACTGCGGGGAAGCCCATGACGATGATGCGGTCTGTTACATAGGCCAGATCTTTTCTGTAGGTATGAGGTGAGTAATCTAAGCTTGCGAATGTGGGCCTACCTAGCTCGAGGTTGAGCTGGTCATCCCTGAAGCGGGCCTTGTTTCCAGACACCAAACGTTTCAGATAGAGGGCCATGTTAGTGATTACATCAGCAAGTAGTTTCTTTGGCTCCTCCAAGCCAAAAAGCTTGACAATGTCCACGACGTCGCCAAAACGCCCAGCGTCGCCCTCGCTCGACCAGCGCCCTGCAAAGCGCCCGTCGACGTCTTCGCCAGAGGAGGGCGAGCTCGACGATGCCGACTCGTCTGGCCCACCGCCGCCTTCAGACATCCCGAGACCCTCTTCACCAGGCAGGTTCGAGTCAAAGATCAAGTTCCCCTTCAAGCCAAAGGTACCCCTACCCTCTGCCGAGTCTCACTCCTCCTCGCGCTTTGCCCACGACGACAGAAAATCTGCACAGCATTATGACCGAGCGTCAGATGACGACCATCGCCGCGACAAGCCCAGGTTTCGCGACCACCGCCCGCAAGACGGCCCCCCTTCGCGTCGTCGCATGGGGGACCGCTGGGTCCCCGACGAACGCGGCCGGGACAGAGACCGCGACCGCGACAGGGACCGACGGCCCCCATGGGATTCCTCCTGGGACAGACACTCGTACGACAGTCGTTCTTACAGGCCATTTCCACCCCCACCGTCCATGCACCCGCATCCCCCGCGTGGCGTGCGAGACCGCCATCCAGACAGAAATTTCGACAGGGATATACCGCGGGATCTCGCACGTACGCCTCCGTTGCCACCACATCGTCCACACTCGCCCTTCTCTCCACGGCAGTCCCACTCACGTTCACCCTCACCTTCGCCGAATCACCACCGTAAACACAGACTTCCTATGCGTCGATCACCCGCCCCTGCATTCTCCCCCGTGTCAAACGTGCGCTCTGACAGAATGCGCTACGAATCCTGGGACAATGATCAACGTCCGAGGAACAACGACACCTATCGGGGCACACGCGCGCCTCTGCCAGGTGCAAACAGGGCAGGACATCGAGGTGGCACAGGCCACAACGGTGAGTCGCAACAACGCTCATAACCTCTCACACTGACCATGATATTGACAGACGTGGAATATCGTCCAGCGTCGCCATCCCCTGTCTCCCCTCGACATACCCCACCGCCACCGCGTTCCCCAGTCTCGCCCGCACTGCCTCCTGAGCCCATGGACGTGTCAATGGTCGAGGATTCAATGGAAGCCAAGGAAGATGGTCTCCCTCCGATTCATGATGCGGTCTCGTTTGCTCTCAAACGTCCCAATGCTCCACGCGGCGATCATTCACCATCCCCCGTTTTACCCCCTGCGAGAGAAGAAGACATACAGAGAGCGCGGGAGAAACGAAATGAAGCTGGCGGTGCCGACGGGAAAGGTGAGCGGACTGGTGAAGGTGGCACACTCGCAACGGCTCTAGCAAAGAAGAAGCGAGAACCCGTAGAGAGATCACGTAAAGAGGAGATGGAAGCGTACGGAAGAACGTTCGAAGGATGTGGCAAGCAGTCGGATTATAGTATCACGACAAAACTCGGGGAGGGCACATTTGGGTACGTTATGTTTTTGGACGGATTGGTATGCTGATTCTAATCGTCGCATCTGCGTTTTCCAGTGAGGTTCACAAAGCAGTTCAAATCTCTACAGGGCGAGCCGTGGCTCTCAAACGCATTCTCATGCACAATGAGAAAGAGGGCATGCCTGTCACTGCTCTTCGGGAAATCAAGATTCTCAAAGCCATGAAACACCCATGTGTCGTGGATATCGTGGATATGTTTGTGGTTCGGAGTAAGTTTCAATTCCCTTGTCCTTCCCTTCTTCCGGATGCCTACGCAATTCGCGTGGTATAGGTAAAGGCAAAGAGTCTCCCCTTTCAGTGTACATGGTCTTTCCGTACATGGACCACGACCTTGCGGGCTTGTTGGAGAACGAAAGGGTAAAGCTACAGCCCAGTCATATCAAGCTGTACATGAAGCAACTCCTGGAGGGCACGGAGTATATGCATCGTGTGAGTACCCTTTACCGCTTTCGCCTCGGATGTTTGATCAACGTACCCATACATGCAGAATCACATTCTCCACCGTGATATGAAAGCTGCCAACTTGCTTATCTCCAATTCTGGGTCTCTGCGTATAGCCGATTTCGGTCTCGCGCGCGCATTTGATCCTTCTATCCTTCTTCCCTCAACAGCTGGCGATTCACAAGGCAAGGGTGGAAAATGTCCAGACGGGAAGGAAAAGAGGTATACAAATTGCGTTGTGACGAGGTGGTACAGACCTCCCGAGTTACTCCTCGGAGCAAGGCAGTACGGTGGCGAGGTTGATATATGGGGCATCGGGTGAGCCGTCTTTCTGGTTCTCAAGTTCGAGAAGTGTCGGCACAGGATAGATGCACTAATTGACGCATTTATTAGCTGCGTCCTTGGCGAAATGTTCATGCGCAAACCGATCCTGCCCGGGACATCCGATATTGATCAATTAGAGAAAATTTGGCAATTGTGTGGGACACCCAACCAACACACATGGCCCAACTTTGATGCATTACCTGGCTGCGAGGGGGTAAAGCGTTTCCAAAATTATCCAAAGAAGTTGAAGTCTGCGTTCGTCAGGTAGGCGACACGAGTTTCGTTCATTGAACATGTGTTGACATTTTCATTCTTCGCCATCATCCGTGTATCAGTATCTCCATCGGCCCAGAGACTTGCGATCTCATGGATAAACTTCTTACGTGTAATCCGCGGGATAGAATCACAGCATCCCAAGCGCTTGATCACGATTACTTTTGGACAGACCCATTACCCGCCGATCCTAAAACGTGAGCGGCCATTGTAGATCCATCTCCCTTGGGTACTTACGTTTCCCGGATAGACTCCCCGTTTATGAAGCCTCACACGAATTCGACAAGCGAGGACGCCGGAACAACATCCCACCACAACAGCATCCTCACCCTGCGCCCGATCACGTACGTCCTGCGCTTCAACATGGACAAGGGTTTTATGGGCACCCACCACATGGGCACGGTCATGGACGCCAGCCCAGAGGTGTACACCCTCCCCCACCCGTCATGCTGACTGCGTTGATGCAGCAAGCCCAAGGTCCTCCCGGCGCTATGCCCGCGGGCAGTGGCTATGGTCCACCACCAGGAATGTACGGACCCGGTCCTGTGGGTATGGGACCCGCGAATGGGTATCCGCCGCCGCCGCCGGGGTATCCACCGCCATTACCGAACGCGCCGCATGGACATGGGCGCGGGTATGCACGGCATCATCCGTCTGAGAGGGGCGGGCCGAGACCACCGTTGCATCCGTCGTTGCCTTCGCGGCCTTCTGGTTTACCTCCGAAACCGTCTGCGCCGCTCGGCGCTGGAGGGGGTCGACATGAACGAGACGGGGAAAGAGACAGGGAAAGAGACAGGGACCGCGAGCGTGGGAGGGATCGAGGGCGAGGGAGGTATGGCATACCTACTACGGGAAGAGGGGATGGGGGCGGCAGTAGTGGGCTCAATGGGGGTCTCCCATACTCGTAGCATTTCCCGTGCGTCTTCTTTTTCTCGTATTTTTTTACAGATGGCCTCTTGTGTCGGCATGTGCTTTGTGCGACAAGAGGCCACGTTTGGCTTTTTCACGGACTCGAGTCGATATTGCATCCAAACCCACCTCGTCGCTGTTGTTTCGCATAGTACACGCATACACTTATCAACTACAATCAATCGACTGATCATTTAGTGTTGGGTTATCATTCATAGACCAATGCACCGCAATGTGTAGAATGCTAGAAATATAACCAGTCTTGTTACCAGGATCTCCTCTAAGTTGGGACGGAGTGCGATTGTTCATGCAAGTTGCTCGCAAGCACTGCAGCATCATCACTCACGATCGAGCTGTCCTACCCTGGTGATTTGTCTAGAGGAAACGCCTCACCTGCAATCAAGCTTAAACAAAGAGGTGCTACTTGTGCCGACTCGCTACTCCGAGTGGAGTTGGGAAGGAGTATGTGGAATGTGATGCAAGGATCAACACGAACCAAAGAACGAGGATGATATCTCTACAGTACCTACTCCCACGGGGTGAACTGCACGCCCTACGCACGCAAACATGAACCAACGACGCACCTACTCCGACACACGCCCAAACCAATACCGCACCATCACGTTCCCCTCGTCAAGGTCTGCACGCCCAACGAAGCGCTCGCCGCGCACGAGATGGGGCAGCCAATGGATATCGTCTGCCCACATCTGATCGTAGGGGATCGGTGGCAGATCCGTACCGGAAACGGCGGTGTGACGGTCGGCGGACGGAACGACGTGCTGCACGTCGTCCAAGAGGGAGAACCACGCCGGTCTCATCTCGTCTGACCTGTAGCGAGTCAGCGGCCCTTTTTTTTTCCCAAAAAAACGCCGAGAGTACGCACTCGGTCGGTACACCGGTATGCGAGCGCGCAGAATAGACCCGGATGTCAAACGCCTGGTCGACGCCGATGATGGTGAAGAGCAGTGTGCCGACGTACTGGAGTGGGGCGTCGATTCCGGCCTCTTCCTGTTCAAGAGTTCACAGCGGCTCAGAGATGAGGTGAACGATGCGCACCTCGAGCTCCCGTCGAGCAGCCTGGGCTGGCGTTTCGCCTGGCTCGACTTTGCCTCCGAATCCATTGTACCTACACCACGCGTCAGGACTGGCTCATGTTGGAAAACTCGAGCACGTCCTCGCCTCCTCGCGAAAACACGTGGCGGGGCGAGACCTGTTGAAGAAAGACTTACAAACCCGCACCAATACCACGTTTCTTGAACCCGAGCAATAGCTAGGGACGATATCAAGCCATTGACTCACGACTGATCACCGCCCAGCGTGGACATACCTTGTTACCTTCAATGACGAACGCGTTGGTGTAGAGACGCGTTTGCTTGATTGGTCGCCATTCGTGCTCACGACCGCCCTCGGCGTATACATGGGCTTTCACCTCGCCGAGACCTGGGGGAACGTTCGAGTCGCCAGTCATCCAGTCAGAGAATGTCGGAAGAGAATTGTGTGGTCGCTACAAACTGGTATTGGAGCAAAGGCACGAGGTGCTCAGCACCTAATACATAACGAAGGCAAAATCAAGACATGAAAAAAAAGTCCATAGAACGCGAATTTGAAGTCAAAGCAGTCTAGCAAGCGCAACTCCTCCGCTCCCTCTGCAGGCTAACAATCATATCCACAACTCGATCTCTCGCATCCTCCAATGAAAGACCATTCAGGTTCGATTCCCCGCTCTCTTCAAACACGCTGGATCCAAGAGCCCGACGGAGGTGCAATACCACGTCTATCTTGCTCTCCTTGTTACCTGCTCTCGAGGGTGGACTCGGCGGAGGTGACAAGACAGACTGGCTCGCAAACACTTGATCGTACAGCACGGTGGCGCGAAGCAAGGCGAGAATGTCTTCGTTTGCAGCGTCCACTTTGAGATCGTTGATATCAACGTTGAAGCATCTGTCTTGCCACACGTTTGCGAGGGCGTCGGAAAGCAGGCCAATGTTACCGCCGAGACTACGGCCATAGGAGAGCGTTGCATTCCATGTCTTTGAATCATCGGTTGACAGGAACTCGGATTTACCCTCTGGACCGTGAGAGACGCGGTGAATGAACAGGGATGACGCGTGCGAATGCAGACGTTTGCGCAAGAGATTGGATGCGAGCGATATGATGGGAGAGGATCCAGGGGTGGGCTTGGACGCCACCAAGCATTCTATGGCCTCCTCGACTGTCATGGAACCAAGCGCGAGATGCTGGTATGCTGGTATCGAGAGAGAGTCTGCTAGTCCGCTGGCACGAGCCCAAAGTGCCTGCGAACGGGGCTCCGCAAACGGTAGAGACTGCGCAAGTAGCGCAGTCGTGCAGAGATCAGAAACCAGCGTTTCGGAGGCCACATCTATTCGAGAAGACTTGAAGTGGTGTGAGAGATGGTTGAAGACTTGCCATCGCACGGACATGGATATCTTTTCGGGCGAAAGAACTACAAGTTCTGCAAGTCGTGTCCATGCCCGTCGCTCGCGTGGGGTTTCGAATCTGCTTTGTGCCTGGAGAGCACCGCCGAACCCTCGAAGCATGCTAATCCATCCAGTGCTAACCTTCAAGGCGCTCATGAGGTTGTCAAACTCATCAGTTGCGCCTTTGGAGGCCAGCACGTCAGCGAGGGAAAATGGCACTTTGGTGGCTCGCACAGTATACTCAGTAGATGATGAATCAGCTTCGGAGCTGTCGTCGCTAACATCAGGAGATTCAGGAGGGGTTGGAAGGTCTGACGTTTCGTGTGGGGGGTTGGCGTATGTCTGATGGATTAAAGAGGCAAATGGTATAAGTTTCATCAGTCGCGACTGGTAGACCTTCCGTGGCACGGGGATCCAGGGTATAACAATAGAGATGAAGACTGCCAACGAGGCAAGCAAGTGGATGATTTGTATAACATCATTCCACGTCCAGCCTGTCGCAGGCTGGGCAGAAAATACTGGGGAAGTAGCATGGGACAACACAGAACCTTGGTGAGTGTGTTGGTGCGGAATAGGCTGGGAAGTGGAAGTCAATGGTGAGTTGAAGAACGAGAAGAGCGCAAAGACAGCAAGGAGGTATTGTTGGGGTTGAGGGCCCCGAGAGGCCGCGGGAGGAACCACGATGCCTTGTTGACCAGGGTGGTCGATGAGCATCGCGGAGGCGGCTGGGGTGATCGGGGGAGGAACATTTGGTTGAATTTTCCGTGGGCGACCGCGTTTACGCTTTTCGGCAACACCGGGTACAGCAACGGGGACCTCGGCGCCTGGAGCCAGAGGGATGGGAGCCGCAGGGGCAATCTTGCGTTTCTCCTTCTTCGCGGGTTCTAATTTGGGTTTCTTCCTGGCACGTTCTGAGGTATCGCCATCGTCTTCTCCGTCCCCATCTTCATCGTCGCTAATGTCTTCTGTACCTTCATTATCAATTTCATCTTTCTCTGGACCTCCGAAGTTCTTGATCCACTCAATCTCCCATTCGGTTAGAATGTTCTGTCCGCCAGGGAACCCGCAGATCAAACCTCGCAAGCCATCTTGTTCACGTTTAAGTCTGGCCTCTCGGCGCTTTAGAACGCTGGAAAGTGGCTATGAATGACATACTCATAAGCCTGATTCCCGATAGCTTACCGAATATATTCCACCGCTTTGCCGAGCACGTTTGCCTTGCTTCCTTTTCGTGCTACCTTGACACCGTCAATATAGCCACGGTCATCTACTTTGTACTCATCGCTCTTGTAGTTCTGGTCGAGAACGCGAAGGGCTGGAACAGAAGCTTTAAGACTTTGAATGCGAGCGTTCAAATTCGTGCGGTATCGGCGTTCAATGGTGGTATGGCTTGTCTTTGGACGACCCGTCGCCACGGTGTTTATAACGTGTGTTTGGGGACCTTGGATGGCATGTACGGGAAGGGGAGGGGAGGGTGTGGGGGGGACTGATTGTTGCACCGCCGGGTGCGATTGGAAAGCCATAAATGGCGCATTATTCTGATTAAAGAAGTGAGGGACAGCATCTAACCGTGTATGAGTACAGTGAAACCACAGGGAACAAAATCTAGCGCACCTGCGGTCGATCTTGGAACTGCGAGAGCTGGAGGAGAAGCACGCGTACTGGACGAGCTGCCAGGGCTAGAGAGATTAAACCCAGAAATGCTTTCATCTGCAGAAGCTGATGCAGAACTGAGAGTGGGCGACGAGAATTGGAAAGAGGGATTGAGCAAGTCTTGGGGTTGGATAGGGGCTGAATGAACAGAATCTTTTCCGTCGATAAAGAGCGCGTTTGGATTGACAAAAATCGAGAAGGAGGGATCGTTGAAGTCGAGGTCTATTGGAAAGGACAAGCCGAAATGAGGATCTTCCCTCGCATCGTGGGTGTTGTTGAGAAGCATATAGAGCGGGTCGGATGGATCCAGCACAAAGTCTGGTACATTGTTGTGGGCGCTGTCTGTTTCAGCGGTGCTCATCGTCGTCGATGATGGTGGTACGAGAAAGCAAGGTCTGGGGTCGATATGGCACCACTTAGACGAGTGGTACCACTTTTGATTTACTAGTGTCCATATATGGTATGTTATTCCCATATACATTCACTTAACCAAACCTCGGGTTGCGACTTTCACTTTGTTCGACGAGCCATGAAATTAGCCAGCAACGACGTGCGCCCCGACGTCGGTAAGTTTATATATGACGTGTATCTTACTTTGTTCAAACCTTGTCCAGACTTTAGCTACTTTGGCGGCGCGGAATCTTTCACAGAAGGGAAACGCTCTCCTCGGCGCACAGTTGTCGCGTCTCCCACAGTAGCTAAGGATGGCCGATCCCACCCAGGACCTCCTCAGGACCCTGCAGACTTTCTTTGGCTAATGACAGAGGAGCCACATCGCTCACGGCGAATGGCAATTATGAAGGCGCATCCAGATGTCGTCAAGCTGATGGGCCATGAACCTCTCACCAAATACGTCGTCCTAGCCGTCGTATCCCTACAGCTATTTATTGCCATACAGTTCCGTCACTCGCATCCACTTTCTTTTTGGTTCTTGTTCATTGCATACGCGGTCGGTGGTACTGCGAATCACAACCTTTTTCTTGCCATCCATGAGATTACCCACAACCTCGCCTTCAAAGGCATCGCAGCCAACAAGGCTCTCGCTGTCTTTGCGAACTTACCCATTCCCATACCTTATTCTGCTTCTTTCAAGGTTTGTCTTGCATTGTACGGGGTGTGATTTTACTGACGTTGTCGCCGAAAGCGATATCACTTGGAGCATCACAAACATCTCGGTGAAGATGGCATAGATGTAGACCTTCCCACTCACCTCGAGCTTGTTTGTCTCAACAACGTCCTCGGAAAAACATTTTTCGCGTATGTGCCTTTTATCCCTGGGCTATATCAACCCTTTACCTCCTCGCTAGTACTTTCCAGATATTATTTTATGCCTTGAGGCCTGGCTTCGTCCGCACCCAGACGCTAACAAGATGGCACTTGATTAATCTGGTCGTCCAGCTTGTATTCGATTATGTCTTGGTGCAGACACTCGGTTTCCGACCACTGTTGTACCTGCTGTTTTCCAGCTTTTTCGCTGGGAGCCTGCATCCATGTGCCGGTCATTTCATCGCTGAACACTACGTTTGGGATGGTCTGAAACAGGAAACCTACAGTTATTATGGTCCCCTCAACATTCTTGCCTACAACGTGAGCTTGTTTCGTTCCTCGTCGTATGGTTGACTGATTCTGTCCATCAGGTGGGATATCACAATGAGCATCATGACTTCCCATCAATTCCTTGGACTCGCCTTCCCGCTCTTCGTGCCCTTGCACGGGAGTTTTATGACACGATCCCTTCGCACCCAAGTTGGCCCATGATCATTGTGAACTTTATCCGTGATCCCGAGGTTGGCATCTTTGCTCGTGTAAAGAGACAAGAGAAGGGTGTTCCGCTCAGTGGGCAGGTCACTCCGAATGGGAGCGGACCTGAGAAGGACTGATGGACTGATGCTCTACTAATCGTACCTTGTACATTCGGGACCTGGCAATGAAACTGTTGAAAATGGATGTCATTGATGCTGACCAGAAGCCTGTTCATACGCCCAAGATTAGATCATGATGGTGTTTGTAATGCATCAGTAATTGGCAACTGTTAGGTTTATTCAAGTTCGCACTACCGTATGCTATGCAAACGAGACCTCTATGAGGACCAGGATATCGCCCTCATGATCTGATGTACCAGACTGATGGCATGCTGTGCATTTGTTTTCCGACTAGCCGACTCAGCATGAAATAAAGGCATGCTGACCCCCTCATAGGTATGTGCGCTGCCCCCGCAACCTTGAAAACCTCGTCCTCCTTTCTCCCTACTTCCTTCTCTACACTCATTGACTCCATCAGACGGAACAACATGAACAACGTCCCACTCAAATCTGGACACGCTTTAGAAGCCCCTCGGGCTCCAATCACCGCCACTCGTCGTTGCAGGATAGACACGGACAGGGTTATCGAACGTCCGTATCTTCCCCGCGCGTCCGTCGCGCCCAGCGCCGAGAACCCCGAAGGGAGCGTCCGCCACGCTGAAAAGTTCGGGCACTACGTCAGTACCTCTCCATCACCCCGTCCAGTCTCGATGACATCAGGCCCCTATAGTCTGTCTTGCAGCAACACTGTTTGTACTGGGATCGGGACGGCGATGGTATCATCTGGCCGCTCGATACCTGGCGGGGATTCCGCGATCTCGGATTCAACCTCCTGTTCAGCTTTTTGGCGATGATCGTGATCCACGCCACAATGTCGTTGCCCTCCAGGTCAGTTGATCTGTCGATGGCGGTACTCAGATTGTTCACGCTCTTTCAGACTTGCCTTTGGCTACCCCCCAGACCCTTTTTGGCGCATCTACATTGCGACGATCCACGCTGACAAGCACGGTTCCGACTCGGGCATATTCGACAACGAGGGCCGCTTCGTCCCGTCCAAGTTTGAGGACATGTGGACCAAGGTCAGTTGATATCCACACGCGCACAACGTCGTGACGCCGACAGCATCACATACAGTATTCTCAGAAGCACCCCAAGGGTATGCCTCGTACAGAGATGAATATGTTGGAGCTGTTGCTGTTTTTGCAAGGGAATCGCGTCGCGATGGACCCGTTTGGATGGGTCGCTGGGTTCCTGGAGTGGATGGCGACGGTTTTGCTGGTGCAACAGGACGGGGTCGTTCAGAAGGAGGACGTACGACGCGTGCTGGACGGCTCGCTGTTCTTTGAGATTAGGCAGGCCCGTCAGACCCAGGAGGGCTGGAACAAGGGCTGGGGCTTGGGCGGGGATGGTTTCATTGGCGGGGAAAAGCTACTTCCGTTTGGTCTGTAGGGTATGAAGCTTTGAAGACGGGACTTGCCTAAATTGTCGAACTAGCCATGTATCTTAATTTGTCTTGACATCATCCTCGATGTTATCTCTTCAGTGGCCTATAAAAGATGTCCTGGCCTCGTATGTGCTTTAGCAATGGCGTTTCAAAACATCATCACCGCGTACGTACAGTGTGGCCATACCAGGAATTGCCCGGTCTAGCAAACGTACGCACCCGAGGTACTACATTGTGCAGCGAGACCCAACCCATCCATGTCGACAGTGGGCATCGAATACGTTCAGCAAGAGTGCTGGAACAACGATGGCAAGCCATGCTTGGGGGCGTACGCCGGGAATGGAAAGTAGGTGTGCACTCTATCCATGCTGACAGACTCCGAGGTAAGTACGCCCTCATCACCGGTGGCGACTGGCAGGCCACCGTAACCATGTTTGCGATCGAGGGGCTGAGAGGCGTCACTCTTCCACATGGGGTCGAGGATGCCAAGCCGACGACATCACCGTGTATGGCCACGATGTCAACTTGGTAGCCCCCGGCCTGCAGACTGCCAGAGGCTCGTCGAGTCGCGCATGGCACCTAAACGTGCTCGTCAATAACGCTTCGAAGCGAACGTGAGCGCATTTCAGATTCGGCGACGTGCCGACCGCAGTAGCATCGGGAAGAAAATACAAGACATCGATCTCGATGCTCGCGAGTCCAACATCATCCAGTCACTAAATTTGCCGTTCCCCGCATGAAGCGCAGTTCCAGACCACCCGACCTCGGTGAGTCCTAGTTGCATCGCGCATCGTGGCCCCACCAGTCGATTACTCTTCCACAAAATGCGCTATCATGTCTTTCACGCGTCCCCTTGCAAAACAGTTGGGACCTGGGGCATACGCGTGAATGAGGTAGCGCTGGGACCGGTCATCATCGCTCTCCAGCCAGCATCGAGGGACGTTGAAGACATGACGATCGCCGATGCATGGGCGTGCGGCACGGCCTGCTTTCGTGTTCCTCGTCAGCGCCAACTCCAATATGATGACGGCGCCAACAGTAAGTTGTCCCACATACGAAACTTAATGCGTCTCTTGACCAGATGGCATGCAGTTCCTAGACGATAAAAGGTGTAGAAAACGTTGTATTCAACTGGCAAACGCATGATAGATTCCTGCTCAATTGTATTGTTATTTATTGGTCTCTCTTTCGCCCAACTTTCTTACCAAGTTCTGACTAGAGATTGATACCTTGCGATAACATGCGAAAAAATGCAGAATTGGGTAGCGGTATAGTCTGGGTGTGCATGCGGTAGTTGAACTTTGTGCAACCAAGAGCAAGACTGTACCCGAACGGAAAAACGTGCGAAAACACCGAGTTCGAGTGACATAGTTTGCCGAGGTGCAAAAAAAAACCTTTCGGGAGAATGTATAGCAAAAGGCGTGCCGTATGATACAGATGAGCGACCGTGTGGCCTTAGGCCATTAAATCAACGAGGATGGTGATGATGCCAAGGACTGAAAGATCTGAATCAGCGTCCGACCACCTCCAGAGGGGAGAAAATCCAACCGATCTCAATGCCTATAAGAGCAATGACGATCTGCTCGAGGCGTTCTGCATGCCTGCTCGAGACCGACTCCTTGAGGAGCTGAAGCATATCTTGAAGGACCTGTGTTTACTCCATATGTCAATGGTGGCTGCATCAGACGTGTTTCACGACAGGGCTCCACAGACCTCTACACGTGTGTTCAACAAATCAATGCGTTGGGGGACCTCGAGGTAACTCCTCGCAGCCTCGTAGAGTGGTTGCAAATCGGGGTACGTCTGCCCAAGTCCGTTAATGCCCGCGGAGAACAAGCTTGGCAGGTAAAAAAACAATGCATACCCAAAACACCTCCTACCAAAAAAAGGGAAATAAAAACCGGTCAGGGTCAGCACCCGACACACGTGTAGCAAACGTACTGGCGAGTCTAGTACGGACCCGACGGAATTGATGTTTGTCCGCAAAATGAAGAGTTCCCCCGTCTTACGCATAATCTCTGTTCTTGACGCGTTCGCGAAGTGTGTGGCGTACTCATGGCAAGGGTAACGTACCTTTGTGTGGCATCCCGATCTTGCCGGTTTCTGAAAGTGTTTCAGGTATGTCCTTTGTCTCTTCTATTTTCGAGGATATAAGGTCCTCAAACTGGACGAGTAATTCGTCGGAATCCGTCAAGAAAGCAAAGCATCGATCATGCAATCATACGTACTAGCGATATCTTGACTGATTGGGAGAGGGCGTGTGATAGTGATAGCTTGGTCCTACGGTCCGTAGTTTTATGGCATAACATAGAGGCGAAAAAAGGCAACTCACATGTATCCCGACCCATGCCGCAGTGTGATCACATCGTTATAAATTCTTTTCAGGAAATCAGTATCGAATCATACGGGCATGGCCGACACGGCACATACCGACTGTAGTTTGCATAGTAATAATTGAGATCTTCCATTTCCACGTCCTCGGGTCCTGGTAATGGAATTCGCAAACCGGTATATCCCGGAGACCACGCGACTTACCCAGTCTATCTACCTCAAATCGTCGTCTAACCAAACGTTATCGCGATGTTCTCGGGGCGAAACAGAACAGGCTCACATGGATGCAAGGAAACGCTTCTCTTGGGCTTCCGTCATGCCCCAAATGACGACCGTGCCATAAGCAAAGACGAATATCTCCGCCTCGTTGGGCACGGCGTCAAACTTGCTCCGCTTCTTCTTAGCGGGGTACGTACTGGTGGTATCGGACGTCGGCGGATGTAGTTCTGGAACGCCAAGTAAGTCTCCCGTGTGATTCGCATGGCCGTCCGAACTGCTTGAGGGTTCGTAAGCGTAGGGGGTGTAAATCACATCGTCAATGATCTTTGCGTCCGTCTGGTAAGCAGCACGTCTCGCACTGAAGAACTTGACAAGCTCCGGAAGCAGATACGACCTGTTTCCCAGCGCGATAAGCTCGGCAAGGGCACGGAGAGAGTATGGACGCACTGGGCGGTGGCATAGGCAGTTACCCTCGGTAGCGACTTTGCCTTCTTCTTGGTCAGCCTGAGCGCGTCGCGTCGTGCGGTGCCCTGAGGGATTCGAGATATCTGGCGTAGGCGGCCTTCAGCACCCTCTTCGTCCTCCTCCTCTTCGTCCCCCTCCTCCTCGTCATCACCCTCGTCCGTCTCGCCAGTCGTATTCGGACTCTCGTCGATTTCAGGGCCTGGTCGTGGGGTGGGACCTGAGGTCGGCTGATCAGGAAGGACCTTGAGTTTGCCGGCTGTCTTGGTGGAACGGTTCGCCCCGCGGATCTTTGGCTCTGGCTGGGTGCTCGAAGACGCCTGGGGCGGGTTCGCCTTTGGCAGAAGCGGCTTTGAGGACATGGTTGTCGGTGACAAAGAGTACCCTGCTCGTCGTCTCGCACGTCGTCCACCGAGTCCAATCCAAAATAAGCTACCGATTTATTTTTATCCGAAATTAAATAATTAAATAATTAAATATGGACCGCCAATGACATCATCGCGATATGGGTATACTGAGCAACTCAAACGTTGAGAAAGATCTCTGAAACCAAACGTACGTACGTCTCTTCGCAGGACTCGGCGTCCCTTGAACCAGCAGGCTGCGGCGCAAAATCAATGTTCCGCAAGATCACAACCACGATATGGATAACTGCGGTCGCAATCCAAACGCGCCCGGTCTCCAAAGAAATCATCCATATCACGGATGGTCGTCAAGTCAAGGGAAAATTAAACCTGGAGCCCCATCGCCAAGCCTCCGCCCATCAGAAAACGCTCTTCCAAACGTCGCCCCCGATTGTCGGGCCCAACCAAGTTGTGCCTGAAACAGTTGGCTGTGATTTACATTTAGCCCGCGAGTAACAAGTAATCCTGCACTTGAGGCTCGACTTGACCTTGGTCGTTGACACCGGTCCGTGCTTGCGGCCGTGTTGAGCCCGCTAGCACGCCGTCGTCATTCATGTCTGTTGCCCACACGACCACAAGGCGAATATTAATGAAAGGGACAAACTGGTGGCGAAAGCGTAACCGTACCCTCAGAGGACCAAAACCCTCGGCCCCAGGGAGTGAACGCCAACATCTACTTCGTCCGTGGTTTGGTTACCACGCTTACCTCCTTTCGTGGACGGAGGCTGAACGGCTTGGGATCTAAATCTCGTAGTCAAAAACCATGCTTGTCGAGGCTCATGACTCAAGCTAGCTTTGACAGGCTCCGATGCAACGGTGCCTCTCCGTTGGGCGTCTAGATAATAACGGCCACGTCCCGATTGGTACACGAAACATCATCTCGCGGCGTTTGCTAGGGCCCAAGCCCGACGAAAGAGGAACAATAATGCTAGCATCCCAGAGCGTCGAGCTCCGTCTGGAGAAACGGGAAACGCTATTATTCACTGAAAAGGGACAAGAAGGCGACACAGTATATCCGCCGGTCTCCTCCGACACTATCAATCCTGTGGAGGGTCCCTACTCAGGCTAAACGTATCTTGTCCCTTGCGGGTCGGCCATCTCCTTGTCCGTCCCTGCACCTTTTCCCGAGCTTCTTTTGTCCGCTACTAAGCCGATCATCCGCATTGGCTTGAGGATGAAACATCGCGCCCGCGGATCCGTCGAGAACAGAAGGGTGATTACCATACAGTCCTAATCTACACGCTACCTTCATCCGTTGGATACAACGTTCTTTTTCCACCTTCTCAGCTAGCATGGGAAACGGATAGTCTTGACCGATAACGCAGCCAGCGTCCTGTTGCACGCCCAGTGGAGCAAGGTGCGGTGGATATACAAACTTTTTAAACATTTCGCAGAATACAACTCAATACTTAAAAATCCTTGCGTTAAGCAACAAACTCTCACCTTGTCTGGGAAACCCGCCAGCTCCGAACAAGTATTTACGTACCAACACGCCGGACTTGTCAAACTTCTTGGGAAAGGAGACCACCCCATAGATGCGATCTAGGCCTATTATTAGTAAAAATTCATAGTGCAATTACCGCTCGCGGAAATTTCACGGTACTGCGAGCAAAATGCCGAGCACGACAACCCTAATAATGCGGAAGGGAGGAAACAATGGTGAGCCCTTGGAAAAGTCCGTGAGCATGGACATAATTTACACGTCCAATTTCCGGGATTCGAGCAAGGATCCCAGTCAATAGGCCTTGTGAACAAGGTGAGCCTGTCGACACGGTCACCGGGCATCGCACTCCCTCACCGTCAGACTTCTGCGCCGCGCTCCCAGGAAACGTAACATTGCCCAGGAAGCACTAGCAACCAACTGAGATGGGAATCGAAAGTAACCATTTTCATTTTATCCGCACTGCCACTGCATGCCGTGCGAGATGATGTATCCACCCCTTATCCGGAGCTGACGCATGATAGCGTCAATCCACGGGAAACTTGTCCTCCTTTCTCTCTGAAAAAAATGTTGAAAGGTCCAATCACTGGAAACAGACCAAACGGGCTTGATGCGCCAAACGCACCCATGCGGTGAGTCGCTGTTCATCAACGGCATCCCGAGGAGTCGTGGAATAAATTTATGTCCATTCGCATCATACTCGTTCTATTCGTCGAGCGATACGCGACAGCCACGAATATCCAATGACGCAAAAATACTTGTAGCCGCCAATCAATGAACCTTGGTGAGCCAACGCCTCTGATAAAATAAAATCATCAATAAGAACTAGTTACCGGCAGATTGCGTTTCCGCGGGTTTGACCGAATGACTGAGCATATTCTGCAGCGTAATACATCTCTCGAAATTGGAGATTCACAGGCGCTGCATTGACATACAATATGTCAACTCGACAACCATGCATGCCAGCACGAGGACTGAAAAAACTGTGCAACGAGATACGCACGGCCGGTGATCCGAACACCCTTTTTTATACCTCCGCCCGCGTTCCACTCGGTTCTACAGTCCCTAACACACCAAAGGAACTCGCGTGGTCCAAGGCAGCAGAATTTCATGTAGAGGGGACTATAATTTCCGATGATTCAAGCCCGTTATTCCAACGTACACGTACCAGACTGGAGGATCCAAGGCAGCAGGACTCGTCTTTAGCTTCGAGAAAGCATCGTCACAGAACGCAGCCTGCCTCGACACTGCTTCTGATTCACCTCCCCTGATGCTCGTTGTAGCAAGGGGCAAACCAAGTGGGAATTTCAAAGCACCCCTTTGGAACCAGCAAAACGAGTCTGGAATGCGTGCATGAGGTGGCTTTTTTTCGGTGGCGTGATCGGCCAAGGAATCCTAATACCGTAACACCTCCGTTTCACGTCCACCTGCGTTGAGATCGATATCGCGATGTTCTGTACGTGTGAACGTCGGAAGATATGTACTGCCTAGGGGGGGAACGTGCGTAGGGGACGGTCGGGAGCAGGAAGATGCTTGACCGCCTGGGGAAAAAGAGATGTTGGACACAGGCGTAAAGCACCGAGCGCCACGAGGAGATGGACAGCGTGGCGTTCCCGCCGTGGGCGTCCACGACTGCTTGGGGGTAGTACAGCCAAGGACGTTTAGGACCTAAACGCCCGATGCTTTGACGTCCGCATCTCGGACGGCTGTGCGCACCGTGCTGTCCATTTCAAACACGAGATGCGTAATGTGCCGCGCAAACACAAGGCTGGAATGACAGTCTGAGGGAGTCCGCGGGCGTGCAGAGAGCGAGCGGGAAGGCTCGCCAAAAGAAAGTTCATGCTGATTGCCGTATGTATGTGCACGTCGCGAACGAAAGTTTTTTTGGGGGACCTGTTTACACCAACTTTATACGAAAAGACATATTCTGGGTCCCAGGTGAATATCTACAAGCCGGGGTTGCTTAGAAATCGGGGGGAAAGCAAGACGTTTTGGAAAAAAAGTACCAGGTGATGGAGCGCTGCATGGAGGGCAGACGGAGGCCTGTTCAACACCAGTAGAGGACGTGAGCGGCGGATTGAAACATGTTCTCAAGGTCCCCCCTCCTCTTTATTTTATGGTCATGGTAGCATTTGAACGTAGCCGTTGATGATGCTACGCCACGTGCCGTTGGTCCTGTACAGTACCATTCAAGGATAAATCATATTCAGAATCAGACTATGCGTGAGTGCGATAACATACAAAACTGCAAAGAGCAAAACAATTCCAGAGTGCCAGTCCAATAATCTATATACGCGAGAGTTACTATAGCAGGGTATTCGAGTGCGCAGAAACCAGAGCCAACAACAGCCACAAGAAGAGAAGAAAAAAGACGAGAGCATTAGGATCTCATTCTACCAGAGAATGAATGTGACGGAGGGTGGACAGGGATGGGCCCTCTGAGCGTGAGGGTCTGCATGGAGAAGCGTTGGAGGATCTGCTCGTCGATGGGATCTCGTCTCGGGTATGGCAGCATTGTGAGATGGTCGAGAGGGACGAGCTTTTCTGAGAGCAAAACAGTATTTATTCTTGGGCTTGGGGTAGCTGGGATGGATGAGGTCGAAGAGGGGGGAGAGGGACAGTTGGGGGGAGTGTGCCCAGCAAAGGTGTCTCGATACCGAATGTGGTCCCTGCCGGCAACTAGATTAGGTTCCGAGTACGTAGTCTGTCGGACACCAGATGAAGTATAGTGTGGGTGCTGGGCAGATGATGGCAGCGAATAGGTAGTTTTCCGAGCGCCGGAGGCTTCTGAGAGGTCCAATTGAGAAGGATTGGATGACGTGGGGAACTGGGTGTAGATGGGAGTGGGTGCTTGAGGCTGGTAGAAAGAAGGGGGAAGAGCGTCAGAGGTCGAGATGACACCTTCCATAGGCGCTTGTGACATGCGTTTCGCCACGACGGATTTTGGCAGATCGTCCTCTCTTCGGGATTTGCCATCTCTGCGGGCACTACGGAACCATCCGTCTGGAACGGGCACGTCACCGATCCCTTGGATATTATCGACTGTGTTAAGCCGATCAAGTTTTTGTTGGCTAAAGTATGCCGCTATCAAGGGAGAAGATTGGACGTGTCACTGCGGAGATTGCCATGAAACACGTACTGAGGTGCCACTTTCTGACGATGCCTCGTGGGCGATCTTCGGGCAAAGAAACACGTACGCTATAAGTTTGCTTTATTAAGCGTTCAGATTCGCTCGTCGCCCGGGATCGAGGTGAGGGGTACATGCTGTATGAGAGGGCGTGTTAATATGAAAGTGATCGAGGGGAGGGAGGGACTGGCCTGATCATTTGCGCCCAGGGGGTAGAGGCGGTGGTTAGATCGTCAGTCACGTCGCACTCCTTCTGGTGATAGAAAAGAAAGTCCTAAATAGGGATGAGTACGTGGGAGGGCGTGGCTGGCAGGGACGCACATCGCGGACACGACTGGGGCCCCAGCCCATGCCATCGGTCCTGGAGTGGGGGTGAGAGGATGGGGTGGTTGGTGGTGAGAGACTGACCAACGCTCCATGCCGAGGCCTGTTGCCTCTGAGTTGGCGCTGCGTTCTTCCCATACATAAACGTTTCCTGGTACGATTGCGCGGCGTTCCTCTGCGTCGAGACGGCGGGTTATGAGTGGTATGATGTTGCGCGCGACGGCGAAGAAGACGTGTAGTGCGTCTCTGGTTGAGCGGATGCGCACGTTCTGTAGTGAGGGATGCTGCATTGTAGTGGGAGGGAGATGGGAGTAATGAAGACGAGGGGGGAGGCTATATATTACCAGGGCGGCATAATAAACCAAAGTGTAGGTTTGGAAATTATTTTAAGTTTGAATTGAGTTAGCACACGCAGCCCGCGCCAACCCACAGCTCCGAATCAGCTCCCCGTCTCTCATTGTTAGATCGGCGGCTCAAGAAAGTTAAAGTAACATCAAACCTTGAGCTTGATGCAGTCCTATTCTGTACATTTACATTTACATTACTCCCCGCCCATATTCGCCTGACATGCGGTTACTAACGCCACTGGCCGTTTTTCGCGTGCTTCATCCTTTCTTCCAAGTCACTCGTCCTGCCGCATCCTCAATGGAGATTTCCATATATTATATACACCCCAGATCTAATCTGTTTCGGCTTGGAAACCCGTTATTTTTGCTCTCGGTCAATGCCGTCTCTCTGCACCGGGGTTACCCTGCGGCCTTCCGCTTCCTGTAATAAACCCTCCTCCAAATGAGGCCACACCGCCATTCAATTCCCCAAGATGGCGTTACCTTGTCGAGCGAATGTGGCTTCGGATCCTGTGGTCCCTGAGATCTTGCCCTGTCAAATTCAATCACCCAATACAAACCACATCCTTGTGGAGGCAAGCCACCTCAAACCGCGAAGGTTCCCTCGAATCAATGTCCGAGACTCCGTGGCATACGCCCTTGGACGTATTTTCCTTCCTGGAGACCTTGGGCTGCCCCCAGTTCACAGCGTCGTGGTCGCTCCGGACCTATCGCTTTCCCACAGCAACACGCCCACTCGGGCGCAATCATACGAACAAGGGTCAATGATCCCTGTCATCGTAGCACGTCACATGCCCAACGTCCTCTCGCCCACAAGTCGCCAGCAGGTATCAACTGCCAGCGGGTCAGCTGAAATTCAGGGTTGCGAACGGGGATTACTCATCCTGTGACTTCATCATGGCAACAACGCTTCCGAGCCGTGTACATATTGGCTACTGTTAGCCAGTGCATTCAGTGGAGGCGTCAAGTCAATGCAGAACCCCTTTGTGACTCGTCGAGGCAATCGGATCTCTCCAAATGAATCCAGATACATCGTCTTTGGGGGTCCATTACGATCTACACGTCTCTCCGGACGTGATCGTACATCGTGTGACAGCGTCTTTCAGACTTGGAACGCCCCTGCCTCAAGCTCGAGAGCATTGCGCTTGGTCATGCACGCCATTTCCACCCATCACTGCGGACCTAACTTGGTGTCGTCACCTGCCAATTCCCGATGAAGATCTCGTGCGCGCATCGTTAATATCTCACATCGAACGACCAGGTGCGTGCAAAAGACATACAACATAGAACACCCTCGATGTGTTCTTCATAAATCACAGCTTAAAGGTCAACCTCATTGATGCGTGACGCACACGATCCCTAGACTTGTCCTGTCGTAATGCAATGAGGGAATGATATATGTACAATATAAATGTAATGGAATAGATCCTGTGCAATGTCTGCCGGACGCCAGTAAGCCAACCTCAAGTACCAAGCGGCTGGTAGGTTTGGATCGGAAGCATGGAGCCACATCATTGGTCGACGGTTTTTTGGGCACCAAGTCGCCGTTCTTACACAACCAAGTGGTCTTGTGAAAAAAATGGGGTCAGTCTCGTCGTGTCGGAATGCGGGCGGATCTCACCTCGTAATGGAAGGACAATGGAGACCAAGTCTGGAATTTCGGCATAGTGCATCTGGTCACGGAACATGTACCGTACCCGTAATAATTTAGGGGCGTCTGGCGTCGGGTCACAGAATCCCTGTAGACCTGACTAGAACCAAGCAATGAGCGAAATATGGATATTTCAGTGCATTTCCAAGAATTCACCTTGGGAACCTTGTTTGACACGTATAACTGACTATTATGCACCAGCGCCTGAAGAGGTATTGTCACGTCCACTTCTAGACCTGCTGTTTCATTGTCCTGAGAGGCCGGTCCATAAGTAGCCTCCAAGATAACGAGTCCTAACCGGGAAGGGTAAATTCAGGACAATTATCCATTTGTCGGCGGCGTTACCTCCTATTGCTCTTTCAGCATCCATATGTTTTCTCGCAGCTTCTCCCAAAAGGAGAATGGTATTCTCGGTCTTCCTCATTACCGCCGACCTCTCCTCTTTCAGCGCTCTTCGGGCAGCGTCAAAGTACCTGCGCCCTCGTTGGTAAGGACCTCAGCATTCGCAAATGTATTGACGTACTTGGCACGCTGTGCACGACGGCGAGGTTTGAGTATGAAATGATATCCGAGAACAAATGCTGTGGAGGGTATCACGATGGAATACAAGCCCAAAGTTCGATTGTTCTCTGGCGCGAGCACGATCGGCAGTGTCCATTTCTGCCGGAGATATGATAATCTGACGGCTCACTTTAGTAAAGGTAGGTGGAGCGTCGGGTGGCTTACTCAAGTCTCACAAACACTCCCCAATTTCCCACTCCAGCCGTGGTCGAAAAGGCACTCCTCTTTCCACTCCATTTTGCCGAGACAGAATATGCTACGCCTAGCAAACTAATTTCCACGCCTGCTTTTAGACGAACGGCAAGCTCGTGCAGGAAGACAGAATAATTCACTGTGAAGCACGATTCTATTCCCTGGAGAATGAGGCCACACGACCACGATCCCACGCCTGCGCCGAAGCCAGTAATTGATCCAGGTCCGTTGCTAAACATGGGTTCAGCAGGGTCTGGAGCCTGGCGGTATTCATCTGGTATTGTCAGGTCAAATGGTTTTGACGAGTGCAAGTGCAACTCGAGACGGCCGGTGGACCCTGGCGAATATATCCAGGACATTGACGCCTGGGCTGGGGAATGAGGAAACAACCGTCGACCAAGAGTCAAGGTCATGAACGGAGGCAAGGTATTCCACAAAGCGGGAATAAAACCCGCGCGCAACGCGACAGCATTGTCACCGTCGCTGTATGTCGACGTTGCGGCGATGATGTGGGGTTTCAGGAATCCTGCCGTCAACTTCAATGCACGTCATTCAAGTGAAGAGTCAAAGAGCGTCGCAAACGTGTAAAACTTACTTCCAGCGCAAATCGGGGGGAAATTTGATGCTGTAGAGTCCCCACTAGAGTGCGGGTGATATTTCGTTTGCCCGTCTCAGCATGACCTGTGAGAGAAACGGTGGTTTGGGGTCCTAGGCGCTTCTACGGGATGTTTGTCAGATCGATCAAATTGGAGGGAACAGATAGGATCTGACGGTAACATTCTGGCGAACACCGAAACTAGTAACGCCGACGCCGCGTATGCGGTCAAGGATGTTTCGGGAATGGGCTGTGGAATCACCGGTCGCAAATAGGGAGGAGGCGCTGATTGTGCAAATAACCGAGCCTCTGGGCTGAAGAAGTTCTTCAACTATCTCATGGCGGCGATCAAACTCCCATTCACTGAGCGCTGCATTGATCTGATTTTCCGCTCGCTGAGTAGTCTAGACTGAGGTGTCACTATCAACCTACTTCTTCGTTATCTTTTGATCGCAGCTCCGCGGGCCATTTCCATTTGAGACCTTCTGGCCCTGGGTAACGAGAAAGAGGGATTTATAAGAAGTGGCAGATGGCGGGCGGTGCTTACCCAGACGATCGTAAACTTGTCTGTTGGAGTAAGACCGGACGAATGTGAAGTGCACGAAGGAAAAGGGAGGATGGTAACGTACCGAAGGAACGGATCTGACAGGACTAATTTACACGACCGTTAGGGGACAGCGTGCACGGTGACCGCATGGGGGGAACACGTGTAACTGTGAACCTACCTTCATAAGCCTTCTGGATGTCGAGGAACTGAGCGGCAGCAGTATCCTTGGTGCGTGGGTCGTGCTGCTTGTCCGGGTGAAATATGACCGACAGGGACCTGTAGCGCTCCCGTATCTCAGTCTGGGAGGCTGTCCTTGGCAAGTTTAGCACGGCACTAGTGGTGGGTCAGGTATAATTGCTATTAGGATCCGGAATGACTGACTAGAGGTACTCGCTGGTGTCCATGTAGGAAATGCCAAATGTCCGTCTCACGGACGCGTTCATAAGTAGTAGTCATGTGACTTTTTCATCATTTCTCACGGGGGTAAATTGACACGTCGGGTTCAAGCGCAACGTTGTTCACTACCATCAATGACCTCCCGCATCAACATCGCGCGCCCCGTCTCCGCCAGCTACAATGCTGACCCACACGGCTTCGCGAACACCCGCCCATCAGCAGGGTACAGGGCCGCCAACCCGGACGACCCGCTCGAAAAACTCAGGGGATTTGCAAAGCAGGTCGAAGATGCCATCGAGGTCTACTCTCAGCCGCTGCGGCCCCACCTCCCTGCCATCGGTCGCTTCCTTATCGTCGTTACGTTCTTCGAGGATGCCCTCAGAATTGTAACCCAGTGGAGCGACCAGCTCTGGTATCTCCAAACGCGCGTCTCCTTTTTTTTTTTTTCCTCGCACAACTCTTTTACACCCCTTTAACAGTCACAGACACTTTTACTGGGGTCTTTCCCATCTTTTTCTCTTTTTGAACGTCATTGTGCGCTCCTTGCTTCTTTATCTTTGCGATCTGTCAACCGTGGCAACCTTAGGTCATGCTAGCAGCCTCATCAGCTGTCATATCGAAACGTTTCACCGAATATGCCGTCCTTGGTCTTTTCCTTGTTGTCATCTCGCAAGGATTTGGTTATGGCCTCATCTTTGACCTCAACTTTTTCCTTCGAAACCTTAGTGTGATCGGTGGTCTCGTCATGGTATTCAGTGAAACACTCATTTCTAGAAGGAAAAACTTTGCCGGGCTACCGTCCATAAGCGAAACAGATCGCAAGAAATAGTCTGTAGCATCAATCACCTTTCTTGCTTCCTCTAATCACATGTCACTAGCTTCCTCCTCGCCGGACGCGTCTTGCTCATATTCTTGTTCATTGGCTTCATCCTTCAGGGAAAATGGAGCATAGGTCGCGTCTTTGTCTGTCTTTTCGGCCTCGCCGCCTGCATCATGGTTGCTGTTGGCTTTAAAGCCAAGTGGTCCGCTACGTTCCTGGTCATCGTTTTGAGTGTCTTCAACGTCTTTGCCAACAACTGGTGGAGCGTACATAACGCGCATCCTCAACGCGATTTCCTCAAGTGAGTTTTTGATTGACTTGAAGTTCGTGTCACTCATGCATTCCTCAGATATGATTTCTTCCAGACGCTCTGTAGGTCTCTTGGGCAATTCCGGGTGTTGCTTGTTTACCCTTTCCTCTAGCGATCGTCGGTGGTCTTATACTTCTTGTCAACATAGGTCCAGGTAAAACTATCGTGGAATTTCATCTAACCCTGTTGACCATTTTTCAGGTGGTCTTTCTGTGGACGAGAAGAAGAAGACATACTGAGTTAGGAGTGGTCTGTCCATGCTCCATGGACACTGAGTATTTCATGGTCTCTACTAGTACATTCGTCGAATATCCACACGAGATCTTGTTTAATGCAGTCACTCAGTTACATGCAGTGTAGTTGTTTTGGCGTGGTAACATTTTTGAGCCTTGACGGCGATGAACGACTCTGTCAAGGTTTACACCGTCAATGGCGCAGTTGCTGGATCCTCTTCCTCGATACCCGACTGGCTCACGAGAACGAGGACAGCGAAAGCAAAGGGAAAACGGGCTCTCAGAGAACACGTCCAAGGTCAGATAGAACTCATCCAGGGACTCGAATTCCCGGAAGCCAGCAACAAAATCAAGTCCACACGAGACGGACACCATGCAATCGCAACGGGCACGTACAAACCCCAGATGCGTGTCTGGGACCTGGACGAACTCACGCTCAAATTCGAGCGACACGGAGACGCAGAAAACATCGACTTTACTGTGAGTGAGTCGTCCCAAACGAAAAAAAAACCGACGGCGTGCTCAGTCAGCGATGTCAGATTCTGTCCGATGACTGGACCAAGACGATCCACCTCCAAAACGACCGCACCATCGAGCTGCACACGCAGAGCGGCTTCCACTACCGCACGCGCATCCCGCGGTTCGGCCGTGCGATCGCGTACCACTCTCCCTCTTGCGACGCGCTCATCGCCGCCTCTGGCAACGAGGTGTACCGCCTCAACCTCGCGCAGGGCCGGTTCCTGAGCCCGCTCGTGCTCCAGGGAGAGGTACTCGGGGTCAACTGCGTCGACGTCAACCCGGCGCACCAGCTGCTGGCGTTTGGGCTCGACGGGCGTGCGACCGTGCAG